>NQII01008928.1:4393-58317 GCA_002778355.1 Clitarchus hookeri | reverse complement strand
CAACGCGCAATTTAGTATCCTTCCACCATCGCCGACCGTTTTTTGCCTGACTCTCTGCCCAGACGCGGTCGCGATATGGCGTATTCACTGTGTACTCCCGTATTCGGAGAGGTTGCTGTAGGCGGATGAATCCCCTGCAGTAGTTTATTTAGTTTTAGTAGTTTCATGTACAATAGTTCAAAGTTAGTGGTAATAATGTAGGAGATTTTATATTGTTTTTATCTTGAATTGTATGTATTTTCAGGACTCCATGCGCACTTTGTTCCAGCTGAATATTTCTTTGTTGTCCCAATTCCAAAACTTTTTTCTCCGGGGCAGGAAGTATGTCGGTGAAGAAGGAGGGGAGGGATTCGAGGCAGGGCACTAGAGTGCGCAACAGTCAGCTAAGAATTTACGCTTACCGAGCTAAATGTGAAATATCATTTAAGTTGGCCCCCATCAGGCTGTGCTCGCTTTCTATCCCCGCCCTGGATAGCAAGAAGGGGGTGGAGTGGTAGGGGCTTTCTTTTGAGATTTCCCACCCGTTCCTGGAACCCCCTCGCTAGCCTGAGTGGTGTATGCGACTACTCCCCCTCCCCTTTTCGCTCTCAAGGAGCGGAAGCTGAAGCTGGAAAAGAACACGGCTGCTCCGAGGGAAACTAATTCTCCCTTCTGAAAACACGAGATACTGCGCGACCTACACAGCTTCGCAGAGAAATGCTTTCCCTTACCTCCCTCTTCGCCGCCGCCTCCCCATTCCTCGTGGTCCCCTTCCACCTCGCTCTAATTATTAATTAGAGCACTTGGGGCGCTTTTTGTCTTCACACAGACAGCACAACTTGCGCCAGGGATCAAGCTGTTTAATTTTTGCTGAGTAATTTGTGATTCGTCGGCATTACTGCTGCCAACTGTTTCGCAAGCCCCAGCCACTTACATGTGCGTAATCTGTACCTGCAGATAGTACAATAAAGTCGTAATTTCTTGAACCTGATAAACAACAACGCTAGAAATGCGAATAGCTAATACAGAAAAAATTGGTAACTAGCAAATGGAAAAATAGGTAACTAGCAAATGGAAAAATAGGTAACTAGCAAATGCGTAAATGGAAAACCGAAAATACCACATAAATACAGAGCTTCTTGAAAGCACACTTGGTAGTATTCAGGAAATATATGTATAATATTTCTTAAAGTATTTCAAATTTATGTTCTTCAATATATCAATATATATAGGTTATTCCACTTATCTTGTCCACCCACAATAACTCCGTACTGTGGCTACAAATGAAAAAGATGTTTCATTCAATAATTGTATACCTGGAAGGGGGAAATAATACTGCAGGGGATTCAGCCTAATAGCATTATTTATTAGTAAGATACAAGTACTAACATTGGTTTTTTTTTTAAATCGCACCGTTTATCTATTGTTCTAAAGTTTAATGAAGCTCGTCAAAACCTATTAAAATGTAGCACAATGTACACTTTCATAACAAGGAACATGAAATATGATACAGAAAGTGAGATCTCTACTGCCCGTTTGTAGAACTATCTATATGGGTACATCGAGGGGTAGAGCATACNCATGATACAGAAAGTGAGATCTCTACTGCCCGTTTGTAGAACTATCTATATGGGTACATCGAGGGGTAGAGCATACACGTTAAATGTGCAAAGTGGTGACAATTGGCAGCGATACACAACAGTAGATGGATGAATGACAACACTGATTCCTCCAGTGTTGCCTGCTGAAGAGAGTTACGAGCTCGAACAATACGCTCCTGCATGTTATTTGAAGTTGTTGGAATATCTCGATATACAGCGCCTTTGAAGTAACCCCAAAGGAAATAGTCAGGAGACCGAGCAGGCCACCGGACTGGTCCTCCACGCCCAATCCACCTACATGTATATTTTCGGTCCAGAACGTGATATGCTTACACGGCATTATGTGATGGGTATCCATCGTGCTGGTACCACATTAGCATTCTGTTCCATAGAGGTATCTCCTCCAGAATACCAGGAGAATTGTTTGTATGAAGGTGGCATACTCCCTGCCATTTCGGTTACCATTCACTAAATAATGCCTTGTAACCTTATTGTCGCCCATCCCACACCAGACATTAACTCACTTTTGATGTTGATGGTCCACCTGACGAAGACATCGTGGGTTATCGACGGCCCAACAATGTATGTCACTCGTATTCACTTGGTCTGAGTTGGAAAATTACGATTCATCGCTAAAAAGAACATCCGAAGAAAAGTTCGGGTTGGCGATAATTTGATGCTGTGCCCATTGACAGAACTCTATACGATTCTGGAAATCATTCCCATGCAATTACTGNGGTTGGCGATAATTTGATGCTGTGCCCATTGACAGAACTCTATACGATTCTGGAAATCATTCCCATGCAATTACTGGCGTAAGCTTACATGGAATGAACGACGCTTAAGAATGTGATATGCACTCGTTTTGGGAATGCCAATTTCGGCTTGAACTTGGCGTGTGCTGACGTGTGGATTAACTGATACAGCAGCGAGAACAGCAGCCTCTGCAGCTTCATCTGTGCGAGTTCTCTGACATATGCGTTGCTGTGANGAATGTGATATGCACTCGTTTTGGGAATGCCAATTTCGGCTTCAACTTGGCGTGTGCTGACGTGTGGATTAACTGATACAGCAGCGAGAACAGCAGCTTCTGCAGCTTCATCTGTGCGAGTTCTCTGACATATGCGTTGCTGTGAGTTCAAATTGCCTGTTTCACAAAGCTTCACAACGAGACGGGAAAACCTCCGTCTGGACGGCGGGGTCTTGTCAGGGTGTCGCTATCTCTAGAGTTGCTTCGCCTGGCCAGCATTACGCCAACCTTCGGCAGAATGAACGACGAGGGAGGAAACCAAGCTATTGGTAATTGTAATAACAGAACTCGGTGTGTGTTTCAGTTCAACTCACTTGAACGTACTACACTGTAGAGTAAAATAATACAAACACATTCATCTGCTAACTTACATTCCAGCATTTATACCTTCTCGTTTTAGGAGTACATTTCCGTTACGCCTACTCTCACCTTCCAGTTTACTCTATTATACTGCACACGGATGACAGACTGAGTATTCGTCACGTAATGTGTGTTGTACATTTGTTTCCTCTACGCGCAAACTCTGTGGAATGGAGTACGCAAATCTAGCTTCCTGCGCTATTTGCATCCCCTCTACATCAAATGCAGAGCATCCACGTCATACCGTACCGTACCGTAATGCGCAATCGTGCCGCAAGACCTCACATAACGAGTCTTCATGAGCACGTATGAGGCCCAATGTTTGTGGCGGTTTTTCCGATCTGTTTATTAGACTGGTACATTGTGATACATTTTTGAACAGGTCTTCACGAGATTCATTTAACTTTTGACGAATAGATATATGGTGCCGTTTTAAAAACGGATGTTAGTTCTCGTATTTTAATAAATAACGCAACGGCTGACTCCCCAGCAATATTATTTCCTCCTTCCAGTTATACAGTTTTTGTATAAAACACTTTTTTATTTGGAGCCCGGTACGCAATAATTGTGGGTGGTCAAGAAATATGGGACATGTTGTATATACTATAAAAACCTACAAGTTCATTAATTTGAGGGAATGGAAGAACATAACTATAATAAGGTGAAATTGTTAAGGTAGAATAAATGGCAGCAAAGTTTCTGAAACACAACGATTTTGAACAAAATTTTAATTCCTCAAGGAATATCGTAATACAGAATTGTGTATAAACCAGATATAAATTGTTTGATTCCCAGAAACTGGCTATGATTGTCAATTACACACTCGTATATTAAATATTAAAAGCCCATTTGGCGTTTTGTCATAGTAATAGAAACCCAATACCATCCACATTTCATTCTCGTCTCAGCGGTGCCAGATACATTGCACTTGAAGTCTGCTGAGCAGTAAAACGCCTTTGTTTATGAACACAGATTGAACTGGGAAATTCGTGGTGCGTGTGCTATGGTATGAGCACCGTAAAAAATGGCATATTCTCATGCATTGTTAACTAATTTACGTGCATTGATGGGTTTTCTTTTAGGAAATATACGGAAATGCGATTCACTAATGACGAAAAAAGTATTGCAGTTCCGTAAATGAGAAGTACGGAAAGTATCCGTCTTTTCTATAGCTTCGGGTTAGAACAATGCCGAGTCCACAAAAAAAATTGTCTCCTCTGCAAATGAAAATTTCATTTTTCTGCGGCAGCCAGAATATACACGCCACTCATTCAAACATCAAAAATTGCATCAAGCGTCTCTAACATTTAGCAAGACGCTACATACAAAAGTTTTGATTGAAAATGAAAAAGTTGCTTAATTTATATCATTTTAGTATACCAGAGCTATGCTCGTAATTTTAACGGCAAGGTCGTAAGTGAATCGTCAGAGTTACGGGCTATTACATCTTTGACTCAGGTTCAGATTTTGGTTGTCAGCATTTGTAAATATATTTTTTATACACAGTAGAACACTAATTTACCGAAAGTTAACGTTGGCATGTGAAGAATTTTTTACCATCACTTTTACACATCTCTCTCTCAGAATCGTTGTACGAAATAAAAACGTTAATGAGTCAACAAATAATTTATATAATAATAATCCAATATCTAGTGAACTTCGAGTAGCTCAGGGCACGTCTTATGTCCACGACGCTGGACAAAGGGAACACTAAAACGGGGTTTGGCAAAAAGGGCGTCATCATCCAAAATCACCCTTTGTGTTGGTTATATATTAATTCTTATGGTAATGTGCTGCACTGAAATGCGAAATGGCACTATAATACCAGCAATGGTATTTCACTAAATGCTCTACAAAGGGGCGTTATCGAAATATTTTTCGCAGACCCTGAAGTGTAAGAAGGCCACTATCACGAAGCACAGTTATATAGAATTCTTGCCCTGGCAATACATATTAATGAACATGCTGATGTCTCGGGGCTATTATAGCGACAACATACAACCTACATATCTGTTATGTTGGTTGGTTTATGTGTACAATAAGGGCAGTCTTGTTATTATGTGAGAAAGTGTTCGTTTCCAGTCACTCTTTTAAGCTTGTTCTGTATATGTGTGACAAAATATTCCACAATCAATGAAAATATGGGAACTGTGCAGAGAAGTGAAACGCAATATTTTCTAAGAATTGGGAGAATATAATACGCAACCTTCCATGATTGTTGGTAGTTTAAGACAGAATTTGGTAATGGTTTACTGGTTGCGACTAACAAGCCACTAAAAAAAAACGTTTAATATTTTTTCAATATTTTATGTTACGATATATGCGCTAATTAAAACACAGAAACATATTTCGATGTTTCGTTCACTTCACTTGTAAACAGAGTAACGTATTCGCCCGAACCTACTCAATTAAACACATCGAACACACAGATCTTATGATGCTACTAGTACTCTCGTTGTTTATTTACTTACTTGATTAAACGGAAGATAATTTAAGTTAGATTATGATATGTTTAAATATGTGTTTATATGTATAAACACTATTGTAAAAAATTATTACATAACTAACTTTAAATACATCAGAAAACATTCTGAAACACTTCAAAGATATGAGCAAATAGAATTTGGATAAGTGGCAGTTTAAACTTGTTTACTAAATAATTTATTTCACATCGTTTGTACTGCTACACTAATTGTAAGGCAAGTTATTGACGGTTTATAAAAATATTTTTTCTCGTTATATCCCCTTTGAAGTTTCTGCATCTTCCATTTTACTCGTGCCACAATTACGAATAAAAATTGCTTTAGAGTAAAACAGTGGAGAGAGTTTATGTATACACGTTAATATTCCTACCAGAGACTGTATCGAAATCCTTTAAGCTAAAATTTGTGGTGAATATTTACTGAGTTATTCACACACTGTTTGAAATTTTAACGAAACTAAACATCATGTTATTTTCATTTTTGAATCCGCATTTTCTCTTTATTACACAAACCTAACTCGCTATCTGTTCGAGTTTATGCTCTTGGAGTAAATATATTTAACTTGACAAAAGATATTTACAATATTTATCTTATGTGTTGTGGCTTTGAATAACTGTATGTCCAAAGGCCGTATGTCCAGAAAATCAAATTTTACAGGAGGAACAAAAGTATTTTTCTAGCAACTAAACGAATCCAAAGAATTTGTATAATTAGTTCCAAAGTTAGGTGTAGTATTCAAAGGGTTCTAAAGTTATATACGGTAAACTTTAAGTTTTGAAGTTATAAATGGTGCTATAAAATTAACAGTAGGAAAAGTTTTCATAAAATGTAAACCACAAGTTACTTACTAAACGTTTTGACCTACTTTCCTCTAAAATTGAACTGTGTTGAAGTATATTTGATGAAGTAAGCCCTACTACAAGAATGCTATAAAAGGAAAACGTTTGGATAAATAAAATATGTATATTGCCATCATTTTTAAAATGATGACCTGGTGCATTTACATCACATAAGTTTACGTGGCCTACTGTAGTAATTCTTTTCTGTAATATTTTGGAAGCATTGAGTTAAATTTTTTCCCGAGTTATGGCATAGAATTGGAGTGATCTAACAAAAGTGTGGATAAAATAGGCTCTCGGTAGACTAAGGTTATGGTTGTAATATAGGTTACTACTGCCAGCATACAATGTTTGGTGCAACTTCGTTACGCGCTTTCGTAAATATAGTACAGTAGTCAAAAATTTCATAATGCAGCCGATTTAAAAATCAGTGTCTGACAAACTTAAAACACATCACATTACCTGGAATCCCGTATTTATTTCTTGTCTACCACATTTAGTAGGAATCGGTGTATTGTTTACCAAAATATGACATACGAATTTAGTTAATTCACGTTTTGCTATTTTACAAAATGACGAAAAAAGAGCATATGTATTGATTTAATATTTTCAGTATACCAATTTTGGTTCAAAATAGGTCGAAATTAATTTATATCATATATATAAAATTAAAATTAATTATTTATATGGCCGCCAAGTTGACAATATGATTCTTGTTAAATTATATCGCGCATATTTACATATCAATCTATTTTGTAAAATACCAGAAGACAAAAAACGTTTGGTTGAAATTAATGTTAACTTTCGTAGATATAACAAAGTAATCAAAATGTTTACATGGTGACTTTTATAAAAGTGACCTTAAACATATCGATTTACATGGTGTACTGTAGCGTTGCTTGTTTGCCAAATTTGGTAGCAATAGTGTGATTTTTCCGGTTGCACTATTCTACAATGTGGTTGAAAAAGAGGCTATGTATTGGCATATATAATGCTAGAGGTTGGTACTTCCAGCGTACCAAGTTTGTTCGGAATTGGTTAAACGGTATGTACATATAAAGGGCTGCGAGCAATAACATGGTATTCGACATGACTGTGATATGTGAAGGAAAACTGTTGTGCTATATACTTGTGAACACAGAATGTGAATGTAATATATATTGGTTTCTTAGGCAAATGCATAAGGTCCCACCAGATCAGAATGATACAAAGGCTAATATTGTATGTGTATATAATGATTTTTAGAATTGTTGTTGATTACCAATGACATGTGAGCACTATGAGGCTTACCACAATATTACACAATCTTATTGGGTTTTGAAACTGTTTCATAAGATTAAACACATGCTTGTATTAACAGAAAAGAAATCAATGAAGAATTACACATATATAAAAGCTGTGATAACATAATATTCACTGCAGAATGTGACGTGTCAAACCACAAAACTCTGGGAATATTTAAAAGACTTATGAATCAGCAATAATCTATATTTTTATGAAGATTCGTTTCTTTCTTTTTCCAAATAATCTTTACTTTCATCCAGTTCACCTTCAGTGAGTTTCCCTTGTTCCAGTTTTGCCAAATATATGTCCCATTAGACCTTAGATATATGGTCCTTCAAACTCTCTATTTCCTTGATCTTCGAGACTTCAACATTCCCGGAGAGAGTGCGTGGAGAGGTTTCGCCGGCTCTTAACATCGAGGTCTTGAGAGCGGCATCGTCAGGCACGATTCTCACATGCAAAACCCCGGGAGTGGCCCTGCCGTGAATCGAACCCGGTTCGCCTAGGTGTGAGGCAAATAGTCTTCCCACTACCCCGCGGCGGCCGCCTCAATATTCCTGGGGCGTGTGCACTTGAACCGAAACTTTGCTGATGAGATTGGCAAGTTTACCGTAGGACGCAAATTGACTATTCGTGTTTCGCCAGCATAATCGCTCTGCACATGTAGCAGCTTTGGGTTTCATAGAAAAGAGAGAAACGAAGACACTCTTTAGATTTTACCGGTTGTTTTCTTCATCTTTGCTACAAAATGGGAAAAGTTTTTTAGTTCATTCTTGCTGGCAAGGTAACTTTAACCCACGTGTGACTTGAAATGGTTTCTCATGTGAGCTTTGTTCCAGAATGTCCAACCAATCCTCAGTAATGTAAGCAATCTGAACTTTTATTATGTACGATTAAACATGCCCAAAGTCCTGATCAGAAGTGAGCATTATGAGGCCAAGAATATGAAAGTAATAATATAGTTTTGTTCAACGCTGTGCTGCTACCAGGTTGACCCAGAAAGCAACAACGGAACAGTTAATGTTTTGGCCGGTATAGTTATCGCTGATCACNCAGTACAGTTATCGCTGATCACTATCAGGTGATTACATTTTGTATACTGAGCCTCGAAATGTTTCTTAAAAGATCTCATTATCTCCTCAGAACTATCAGCGTTAGATTAATCCTAGAAATGAAAGTATCAAGTCTCACATTTGCAATCGTGTATTCAAAAATACAGCCCTAGGCTTTCCTGCAGTAGAATGCTGGACGTGCACTCAATTTTGGCAACGGAAGGGCTTCTTGAAGATCAACGGTGAACACATCGATATCATCTTAATCTTTGGCAAGCTGCAGCAGGAATTTTACTTTAACTATGTCAACTTGAGCTTTCCTTAAATGTACGTCTTTCAGAATGTCATATGTTTGTAGGTCCTCGTGATAACATTCTAACGTGTTTTTTCTTACTTTGACGCAAAGTGTTTTACGTGTTTTGCATATATCATTGTTAGGGTACTGAAACTCATTTTCAATCTCCGAAAGTTTTTTCTGTACGTATTAAATAATACAGGAGTGATATTTTTTTCCCTTGCAAAATATGTTCCTGTTGAGGATAACAGGATGGAATTGTACATTCATTCCCTATCTTCTCACTATTATCACGTCTGCTATAATAATTTTTATGTTTCAAATATTTGTTGATACGTTCAATTATGTTCTCTATTTTAGTTGTAGAGTATGCATTCTTCCTAGCTTCTTGCAGACTATGATGATCTAAGGATGGTGTACCAACCTTTTTATATGCTCTCATTTGTGTTTGACCTACCTCGACAGGTTTGTAAGCCATGAATGTTCAAAAATTTTGTTTTGCCGACTGGGATATCAGTCCCGCCCTTTGAAACAGAGTTCAATATCGTGTTACGTCTCCTGCTTTCATAAGCTTTTGTATGCTTTATATTTATTAGTGTTTTTATATTCTTCCCGGTAATAATAATTGTGACAGTTGTATTTTGCCAGAACCCAACAGTCTTTAAATAAATTTCCAATTGCTTCTCTTCCAATCTTTTTAAAACATTTCCTGTGACAAGTACATTAAAGCCCTATTTCTCGTTTCTTTACTACCCTTCACGTTCATATATTTCAAAACTCTGGTTCTTAGTTCAGTGTTATTTTTCCTTTTATTTACTACCTTTTTCATTCTTGGAATTCCTGTAGCTTCTCCCCCTAGTTTGTTTATATTCTTCAGTTGTGTCATTTTCATGTCGTTCAGGAATACGAGTGATGTTATTGTGTACAGGTGGCATCTCTTTGAGTATCTGTGGATGATACGGTACCACCTCCTGTAAGATTGTCATCTGCAATCTGTACCAATACAAAAAAAACACATAATAACATTATCGTATCTACCACATTATCGCTGGTGATAAATAAATTCATAACATGGTAAGCCACACATTGTTTGTAACAACAGATGGGGGTGTTCTGTTATTATGATATACTTTCTACAATGGTAGATCACAAAACCAAATAAGTTATATTACGATTTTACTGAGAAATTAGTATTTGAGAACAGATTTGTGTTTTGAAAAAACATACAATTGCAAGACACTGCTTTGTACAATACTTAATATATTTAACTTACCATGCTAATTAAAGAATTTAACCAAACTTTTTCATAAGCAGTTGGTTTGTATTCGATCCCAGACTCTTCAGATATGTCACTATCCAGATTACTCAATCTATACAGTTCATTTTTTTTTCCTTTTAGCGCTGATTTTTAAATCAAAGGCGTAATTATTCATTTTGGTCTGTGGTTTACCATGTTATGCATCTTAAAATGAGCAAATGTTGGTTACCAAAATATGAAATTCCACATCATCAATTTGAGAAAATCATAACTTATTGAATTAATTCCAGATACGAGTTAACAGAGAGCGTATGTTCATACATAACTAGATTTGAATGTTTTCTGGGTGACCATCTTATAACCCACAACCCTTCATGCAGCAAATTATCTTAATATTTAGTTTGCCTTCATGTTAAAAGTCGCGTACAATAGGAATGCCTTACATTGTATTAGTTACCAGTGGAATGTTGCTAGTATCTATTGCGTAGTTGCCGAGATATGATGTAAAGCTTAATTTTTTTATGAATATTTCCCTAAATTTTATATTTACAAGAAACAAAGTTCTCCTATTACCGCAGTTATCTAGAGGTACAAAATTCGTAATAAATTGGTCATAGATAAATTCTAACACAAGCAGTAATAGGGCAATCATTTTACAAAACACATAACTAAGAAAGCAGAATTACTAAGAAAGTTGTCCTACTACATATACAGGCTGATTCTAAAATCATGGGACAAACATTGAGAGGTGGTAGAGCTCACTAAAACAAACAATTATTGTATAGGAATATATGGGCGGAAGTGACGCGTTGAAGCACAAACAGTCCGATGGCCACGACGATCGCCAGATTTATCGAGTCTCAATTTTTTCCTATCAGGGCATTTGAAAGCCCTTAATTACTAGAGACTCCAGTTGATTCCATTGAAGACCTCGTCGCTCGACTATCTTGTGCGGCTGCACGCATGCGTGAAATACAAGGCGTATTTGAATCTGTTCGCCAATCACTCCACCGATGCTACCAAGCTTGCATTACTGTCGGTGGTAGCAATTTNTCTGTTCGCCAATCACTCCACCGATGCTACCAAGCTTGCATTACTGTCGGTGGTAGCAATTTTCAGCAATTATTATGAACATTGCTGTAAAAAGGCATTTAGCGGCGACGTTGTAAATAAACAATGTATGCCATTTCATGTGTTATTTTTGTGTTTGTGCCTCAACGTGTCACTCCCGCCCATATATTCCTATACAATAATTGTTTGTTTTAGTGAGCTCTACCACCTCTCAATGTTTGTCCTATGATTTAAGAATCATCCTATATATTATGGCTGTCCTCTTGCCAAAATATCCATTCACTGTCGGGACTCACCAAGTGAGGAATCGCAGCGGTAGGGGAGAATTGAGTAATAGGAGTCAGCGGACAATGGTGGTCAAGCCTATAACGTCAAAACCACAATATTTAGACAAGTGAATACCGGCGGAAACCGAACGCTACATACGCCCTGCGTCCCGCCCGAACACCCGTACAGTTCGCGTGGAGAGCTTGATGGAGGAGGCCGCGTCACGTTCTCACGCTCATTTCATGTCATTGTTCAAGTGCACGTTACAAACGGTGGTTGGATTATTTCAATGCAACTAAGTGACTGAACCATTTTCTGATATGATTTTAACCTAAAAAACATTGTATTGCATAACATTTGTAGTGATTCGTCTATTACGTTATTTGTTATATTCATTTTTGTTCAAGTAGATGTGTTCGGGTAATGAGAGTCATGTGACTCCCATTGCCCGCAATGTTTATCATGTCCAAACATTGATTTATTTTATTTTCTGCTGTTTTGTAGATGCCGAAAGCACAACCCAGAACAATCAACAAATCTCAGTGGTCTTCTGATACGCTCTCAAATGCGGAACACCTCATGAAGCAAGGTCACGCCATGAGACAAGCTGCTAGAGCCATGAATATACCGTTTTCGAGTTTCCAAAAGCGGTTAAAGAAAAACGATTTCTCAGTACCACGTCTTGGACCACTTCCTGTATTAAGTGAAGACGTAGGAAAGGATCTGGGAGACCAAATCAAAAATTTTATACATATATTTTATGGATGCATTGATATTCAAATCAGAAAAATAGCATATCAGTTTGCACAAATTCAACAAATTAAACACAACTTTGACAGAAGTGCAAAAATGACTGGCAGTGACTGGTTAGAAAGGTTTCTTAGAAAAAACTACATCTTCGTTCGAAAGCCTGAAGCTACCAGCATTAACAGAATAATGGCCTGTAACAGAACACTAGTTCAGTTGTTTTATCAATTATTAGAAGATTTGATGAATAAAAATAAATTTGTTCCCCAAAATATCAACAACTGTGAAGAGAGAGGTATTTCTACAGTGCAAGACCCTGGTGAGATGTTAGCTCCCAAAGATCTGACAAGAGTCGGTTTTATCACGAGTTGGGAAAGAGCAAAGAACATAACATTGTTATGTGCAATGAGCGCTGCTGGTGGATTTGTGCCACTAATGTTCATTTTACCTAGGAAAAGAATAGCTCCACAGCTTCAGAAAGATGGTCCAGAAGAAGCAATATGCAAATGCCCAGACAATGGATGGATAAAAGAACATCTATTCTTAGAATGGTTGCAACACTTTACTTGTCGCATTAAACCGTCACCAGAATAAACCCTTTTATTAATACTCGACAATTATGCCAGTCACTCTTCACTAGCTGTCTATGATCACTGCAAAAAAAATTATATTCATATGCTATCACTGCCTCCGTACACATCACACATGATGCAACCCTTAGATCTCACATTTTTTGACCTCTTAAAGCAGCGTACAAGAGGGAGCGTGATTTGTTTTTTAAAAACTCGGCTTGCAGAAAAGTTATCCGCATATGATGTGGCGTCTATATTAAACAGAGCATATTCAGCTGTGGCATATATCAACAAAGGAGAATCAGAATTCCGAGCAGCGGGTATTTTCCCACTAAACCCAGGCGTCTTTACGGAAGAAGACTTCATTGCAGCTGAAGTCGTGACTGACCCTGAAGTAGTTGTTCATGATTGCTAGCTTCTTCACTGTACCGACTACTACGACAACATCTGCAACAATAGACCCAGTGCCATCTACATCAATACAAGTAGATCCACCAGGATTAGCACCCGCGTTTGCATCTGAAGATCCAACGGTTGCATCATCAAATTCTCCATCGACCATCAAAGACCTACTTCCGATACCTGACAAAACACATTCTTTTAAGGCGAGAAAAGGCCGATTGAAGCAGCATATCAAGATTATGACCTCAAATCCTGTAAAAGAAAGTCGGATAGAAAAAGAAAACAAGAAAGCAGCGAGAGCAGAGAAAGAAAGAAACAAAGAGAAGCGCAAAACACAGCAAAAAGTTGTGAATAAAGCCAAAAGACGCGTGCTACAAGATAAAACCTATTCCACGGAGTCAGATATAAGTCTCAATCACGTATGTGATGACGACGATGGTGATGAGGAAGATGCTGGTAACACCTGCTTAATTTGTTCCGAATTTGGCCGTAACAAAGAGATGTGGTACAGATGGACTTGGTGTGGACTGTGGGCACATGCGGATTCCAATGGGTGGGATTCACCAGAAGGTTACATGTGTGACAACTGCTAAGATAGGTTGACTCTCATTGCCCCATATGGTGATTACAATTACCCGCATGTTGGGACAATTGTGGTCAAGGTGATTTTGTTTAAAATGATTTATAATTGCCTAAATATGTTCCTAACTTTCATTAAACTGTTCAGACTGTTAGGTTATTAGTCACACTACCGTAAACACTATTTTTAATAACGTCTAAAAAACAAACGTGCATTTTCCAGCAATTCTTACGTACGTGACTCCAATAACCCCAATCTCCCCTACTCACTGGATTATCCTTCGGGAGTGCTTTTGTTCAATTCCCATACCGCTATCCTAATTACGGTTCAAATTGTTTACTGAAGCTGTTCCATGAAAATGCTGTAATGGTTACTTAAAACTGGCAATGGCCGATTCCTTCCCCATTCCGGCCTGTCAGAAGTAATTGTTCCGACTGCAATAACCACGTTATTAACGCGACGTTCAAAGAGATCTCCTAATCCAATGTTGGTGGAGCTGGCATGCACACTCTACTCAGATTTTTTGGTTGTGTGGTTAAAATAGCATTACATGTCTTTACTTTTCAAATAGTATTGAAGAATCACTAGCTTGGTACCTGAATATTAGTTACTTGTGCATTATGGAAATACATGAGGATAGCGTAGCCATATAAAACCTGCGGAAAAATATATACTAATAGTATACTAATAATGTACACACTAATTGTGCTTAGTTAACCCATTTAAACCCTGTTTACACAATTGTGTGGGCACAAAGTTCACATTAAGGTTATTTTTATATGGTACTGTCAAATGTGAAGCTCAACTGCCGATGATCTTCACTCTTGGTAACATTATACATAAACCGCGCTTCTTATCTAGATTATGATTGTTTCATACTTCTCTATAACCATATTTAAAGACAATGGGTCATTGTCTGTGAAAACTAAGCAAGTGTTGTGTTGGATTAGGTACACCAGACATCGTTAAATTTCTTGTTTGCAACACCTGAAAACATAAATTAGAGTGTTAAGGTGGCCGCCTGTTTGAAGGAATTTTTGCAAGTCTGAGGACTAAAAGCGTGGGAGCGCTAGAGGTGACCGAGACATGTGCATCAAATCTCTCGTCGCCTCTACGCGCAAAGCACTGAACTGGCGTGCAGTCTCGCCGTCGATAACGCGCCACTATGAGACTTTCAGCGGAGACCCTACCATTTTATGACGTAATAAACAAATAAAGGTTTGATGCACGTCCATATTTCTTAGTTAATGATTTGTAGCGCAATGTTCATACCTAAAAATTGCCATGAAAACTCCCGTTTGAGCAATTTTCGCTATCACAAAAACATGCTTTAGAGAGAAATAAAGGAACATAAAAACGTATACGGACACGTAAAGTCTCTTAGAACCTATTCCTAAGCAGACCTAACTCATACACGATGAACAGTTTATAACCCACTTTCCGAAGGAAAGTAAAGGATTATGAGATCATTTTCTTGCCTCTGTGTGTGTGTCACTGTGTGTGTGCGTGTGTGCGTGTTCCCACTTTTAAATTTTTGAACGCGTCAACCGAATTTTACCAAACTTGGTACACATATAATACTAAGTAACAACACCTTACTTATATAGTTTTCGATCACGTCGAGCACTTACTATCTAAATGGCAACCATTTTAAAATGTTGGATGATATGTAATTTTTCTGGAACCATTAAACCGATTGAAACCAAACTTTTTATTCTGCAGAGTATCAAGAGAGAATTAAATTTAGAGATAAATTTTTTTTGTGGTTCGCCATTCTGTAAAACAACACAAAATCAGAAAAAAATATTTTACACTATATTTCGAAAACTATTCAACCAATTCTCACCTAATTTAGCATGTAAGTAATATTATGGTAGGCAAGGTATGTTAGTGCACTTGATTACTAACTTTTTTTTCAAAATGGTAGTCATAAAAATATTTTAGGTTTATAATAACAATACAATTTAACCAATTTCAACCAAATTTTGTGTACTGAGAGTATATATTATAAGCATCGCATATACCAACAAATAATACCTTTTGTAAACCATTTTTGATGATATCGCCATACGAATAAATAAATTTATTAGTCATAACTTGGTAAATAACTAAACGATTCCTACCAAATCTGGCAAACAAGTAGTACTGATACAGTTTATCTGGTGTGATATGTTTTAACTATGTCAGATACTTATTTTCAAAATGAAGGCTATGTAGCCATTTTGGCATACAATGCTATATCATCAAAACTATGTAATCAATTCCAACATAAATTTGTATGTTGGCAGTAAACATTATAACTATCGAATGGTTCTACATGGAGCATCATTTAACCTCTATTTTGTAAGAGAGCATAATGCGAATTAAATGAAGTTTTTATGTCATATCTCGGGAAATAATTGACTAATTCATATCTAATTGGTAAAACACGTTGTACGGAGGCGGATAATGCCAAATGTTATATTTCAAACAAGCCAGTCGCTTCTTTTCAAAATGATGGCTATATAGCCATTTTTAGCATAGAAAACTATGTCGTCAAAACCAAGTTGATGCTCGTAATCCCAATCCTTCTTCTGTAGTAGGCTTCATGGCAACTTACGTTATTAAGGGTTCTGGTTCAGTGTCGTGTTTAAGGCACTTCTGTATACACATTTTCTCACCGGTATTGCGTATGTTTCTGTTCCATCTCATTTGATATCAGGTCAACAAGACGCCAACGCCTACCTANTTTTCTCACCGGTATTGCGTATGTTTCTGTTCCATCTCATTTGATATCAGGTCAACAAGACGCCAACGCCTACCTACAATTATGCTTTTAAGAAATTCATAAAAAATTTGAATCCCTCTTAAGAAAAGTAGGCTGATGCTACGCCACTCGTCAGGGCGCAAATTTAACTTGATGGTACTACTGTTGTGCGCCAATTAAACTTGATACTATTCCCCACCTGTGGCACACAGAGTGGTTCGTAGGGGCGGAGTTAATTCCTCCAGGCACAGACTATANCTTGATACTATTCCCCACCTGTGGCACACAGAGTGGTTCGTAGGGGCGGAGTTAATTCCTCCAGGCACAGACTATAAAAGGTACCTGGGGTTGAGGGTATTTCAATAAGGTAGTCTTTTGACATTTCACTTAACTGGATAAATATATTGTCTGGAGTTGAAACAAAAACACATACAGAAACACTTCCGAGGTGTGGTACTCTATTTTGGCTACTAGTATTAACTGGTGGTGATGTCTTGATGGAGGGGGGGCTTCTCTGGACGGTGACTTGATACTTAACTCTGCTGTTGGTGTTGGGATGTTGTCTGCGGTGGGTGAGCTCTGGCGATGTGGGCAGCCTTAGCAAAGGCCCGCATTTGGTGCCGTCTCACTGGACTGATGTTCTACTGACGTACTCATGTACTGTTGTCGNCTTGATACTATTCCCCACCTGTGGCACACAGAGTGGTTCGTAGGGGCGGAGTTAATTCCTCCAGGCACAGACTATATAAGGTACCTGGGGTTGAGGGTATTTCAATAAGGTAGTCTTTTGACATTTCACTTAACTGGATAAATATATTTTCTGGATTTTAAACAAAAATGCATACAGAAACACTTCCGAGGTGTGGTACTCTATTTTGGCTACTAGTATTAACTGGTGGTGATGTCGTGATGGAGGGGGGGCTTCTCTGGATGGTGACTTGATACTTAACTCTGCTGTTGGTGTTGGGATGTTGTCTGCGGTGGGTGAGCTCTGGCGATGTGGGCGGCCTTAGCAAAGGCCCGCATTTGGTGCCGTCTCACTGGACTGATGTTCTACTGACGTACTCATGTACTGTTGTCGCCGGGGATCCAAAGTCCCCCGGCCGCACGCAGCGCGGTTGCTCTCTCTGCGCAGCGATATGCAACTCTTCTGCTCGAAGGTCTACTGATTAATGAAACCCACTCTCCCCGCAAAGAGGCTTACATGCTCTCCAGCCTTCCTCCCTAAGCATCGGCACGTGTCGCCTTGTTGGGGCGAGGGGCCGGTGGTAGGAAACAGAACAATGCATTTCAAAGAACAAGCCCTGGTTCCCTGAAGGTTGGGGGGGTGGGGGGTAGTGGTGATCTTGCCCCTTGAATTTACCATCTCAGCTTATTTTTCCGCGGTGCGTGTTTTCTTACTTCCGGCGAACTGCGTCTCCTATCTCGTGATAGTTCGGCGTTTAACAAATCTCACGGGCTTTCTAGAGGTGTAGGGGGGAAGGTGGGTGGTGGGTCTACGCAGCAGGACACGTGTACAGCTTGGAAGCGTATTTCTACCTCTCTACTTGACCTTTCTCTGTGGTGTTTACTATCGACACATGTCTCTCTAAGTCCCTACACTGGTTGAAGCTGAAGGGTGGAAGGGAGGGTTGTTGTGGGACAGCGCCGCTCTAATACTCCTAATACGTCTCACGTCAAGGCTCATCAGTTATAACGATAACTTCATGTTTAACTTTGTGTCGAAAAAAACTGATATATATCATTGTGTCATTCATGGTACCGAGAATCTTCCCGCGCAAAATGTATCGCCCCTCCTCCTACTCTTTACGTCCTCATCACACCTTCTTGCATCAGGTCCATGAGGCAGGCAACAATGGCTTTGTCAAGACAAAGCCATTGTGGAACGATCCCAGATATAGGAATAAGTGACTCCATAAATAATTCATTTTATTTTAGTTTTTTAATTTAATGTTTTAAATATGTGTAAATCTTGAAATATACTATTTAATGTACAGAAAATGTATTATTAATGCAAAATTAATTTATATAATATAAAGGTAAAATTTGCAGTTTACCATGACAGCTGGTAACATTTAATAAAAGAAACATTTTAAATGTATGCAGATGGATTTGAATCCACTACCCATTGTGCAATAAGCAAACACCATGTCAACTCTGCTACACGAAAACATGATGACTGCCAGAGCTTAAATGTTGTATATTAGACATTCAAATAAAATAGCCACATTCCTCCATAGAAATACTTACACATTTTACGTATTTAATATAAAGTTAAATATGTGTACATAAATTATTTATATAGTGTTTCTATTCAACCAATTCATATATGGTCCATGACCACTATCGCGATTATGATGAGGTATGTTTATAAAAACAGCACAAAAAATTATACATATTTTTGTCAAAATGTAATATATTTAGCATTTTAAAAACTTTTTCAAGTCAAGTGACATCATAGATTTCATATTTATCAGTCGGATCTGTAATATTAAACCATATAATATGCTCATGCACACATTGAATAATTTTTATATTAGGTTTAAATCATTATGCAGCAATGCACATTGACGCTATACCGCCACTGTGGAAGACAGTGTGGCTTATAGTGTCGTTGTTCATGCCCCCAGGCACAGACTATAATGTGCTTGGAGGTTGAGGGTATTGTACTAATAAAGCCTTTTACTGTTTTATTTTTAAGGACGAATATATTATCTGGAGTTTACACAAGAACTACATACATCAGCACTTCCGAGGTGTGGTACCTTATTTGACTACTCGTATTCACTGGGCGACTTCGTGATTGAGTGGGGCTTCTCTGGGCGACGATTTTTATACTTAACTCAGCGGTGAGTGTTGGTAGGCTGTCATCTTGGAATGAACTCCGGCGAAGTGGTAGGCCTTGGAAGGTGCTGCCGTCTCCCTGGACTGCGGTTCGGACTCGTGCTCACGTATTCTCGCGATTTCTTGACGCAACCCTTCCCTCGGCGCGGTGATAATCAACTCTTTCCCCACTACTCTCGAAAAGGGGTTTTTATGCTCGCCAGCGTCCACCATTAATTGTCGGCACGTGTCGCCTTGTGGGGGGGAGGGTGTGAGGGGTTAGTATGCAGAACAATGCCTTTCAAAACACTTGTCCTGGTTTATGAAGGTTTTTTGAGCAGGGNAATTTTTTATAAATTTATTTATTAAAATATTGCACAAACACTAACAAAGTTATTCTTTTTCATTTGTGCGTAGTGCACACGTTTATACATCACCTACAGTTCATGAACACAAATCCAAGTAGTCTGATACACATGAACTTGGTTCTGTCGTGCGGTAAGCTGAAAGCAGTCTTCGCAGCAGAAGCGACACTGATGCTGTGCTGAACCCAGTCGGTTCGGCCGTCGGAAGGAGTAGAACCAAGGGAAGGTCCGGCGATGAGTTGGTGTGCACAAAATTCATACAGGTGGTGGCAGAGAGGCAATTGGATCGAAATTAGCAACCACCACACCACAGAATCTATGGTTTCCACAGTTTAACTTTGCATGACCTTCCGTGTTTGCAGAAAGTATCATTGTGGTTACTCTCAGTATCATCAGTGGTGGAGATGATACAGCCGAAAACCCGAAACCTGCTGGAGGCGACACGACCAAAGTGCAGATTCTGTTGCACCTGGGAATGTGTTGACGATTGAGACATTCGTACTCGATGGAAGCATTGACGACATAGAAGAAATAGGAACGAAAAAACGATACTGTTGTCAATCACACAGATGACGTGTGATGCAGAAGCCCAGACATAAACTTCTCGGCACTATAGTGCCCTCAGAGACACAAACATCACTGATCCATTGGCCTCTAACATGCCTAGACTCCTTGCATATATGCACATTGTGATATCACATATTGTCGATATTTTTATATGTTTGTAATCCGTATCGAGGATGCAGATATAAATATCGCATATGTTTTTAGTGGATCGAACCCATTTGTTCTCAGCTGCAGATGATCCACTGAATCGAGTGTCCCGCTAAAGAGATTCAATACAATTTGTTCTTCCCCGCAACATACCTTCTTTGTAATTGTACTACTTTCAACACTATCTTAGATGTAATTTGCATTACAGATAGATACAATCAAAATCTTGAATGACATGTTTTTGTGCTCATCATCATATGATTTTGGTTTACTATAGCAGTATTTCAACCATATTTGTTATTTCACAGTGCCATATTTTTTCCCCTCTTCTGTAACTTGGTTTCTCAAATTATGTTTCATATTATTGAACCGTCCCGGCTTCGCCCGGTAACAATTCAGTTTTTACAGCGATACTTTGAAAGACAAAAATGGTTACTGTGGGTCATCCTTAAAATATCAACATATGCTATCGTGGACTTTTCTGTGGAACGTTTTGAGATATACATTTCGTAAGTGCATTAATTTTATGTATCTCTTTTTGTTCAGTCAGCGTAAGCAATGTAAGCGCCCTAAAAGCTGTTTTTTAAGACTTGATTACAAACGGTTATATATTTCTCTACTATCCTCACATTATATATAAATTAATTATACATCACAACCTTCCTCAAGAAATTCTCTAAATGATGTTGGAAACCGCATCAAAATCCATCAAGTAGTTTACAAGTACTAAGCGAATACACAGACAGAAGCGGATAATCGACTTTGTTTTATACTATTTAGAGAAGAGATATGCTAGAAATTAACAATCATTTTTCGACGAAGTAGTCAAATTCGAAGCAATATGTTTTCAAGACCCTGAATGCTAATTCCTTCAGGAAAAAATCAATTTACATTTATCTCCAACTCACAGATTACTTTCTNATCATTTTTCGACGAAGTAGTCAAATTCGAAGCAATATGTTTTCAAGACCCTGAATGCTAATTCCTTCAGGAAAAAATCAATTTACATTTATCTCCAACTCACAGATTACTTTCTTAGGTTGCAACGTATGAATGGATGGTGTATTGGTAGGTGTAGCATCTGATTNGCGAATACACAGACAGAAGCGGATAATCGACTTTGTTTTATACTATTTAGAGAAGAGATATGCTAGAAATTAACAAACATTTTTCGACGAAGTAGTCAAATTCGAAGCAATATGTTTTCAAGACACTGAATGCGAATTCCTTCAGGAAAAAATCAATTTACATTTGTCTCCAACTCACAGATTACTTTCTTAGGTTGCAACGTATGAATGGATGGTGTATTGGTAGGTGTAGCATCTGATTCGCTAGTTGAAGCTGCACTGTAACTTAGTCTTCGCTGTAAACTGCAGAGAGGAAGGATAAGCTGCTCGGTTAACATCGGTGGATGATGCAACACTTTTACATTGCTACCTATGTATATTTAAACTGTCGGTGTGCGCAAACTTTTAGAGCACTTCTTACATCGAAATCCCATGCGGACGGTACTCCTTACNCTATTTAAACTGTCGGTGTGCGCAAACTTTTAGAGCACTTCTTACATCGAAATCCCATGCGGACGGTACTCCTTACACATGCATTCCTTTCTTGCTTTAGTGCTTCATTAGCATTTGTTAAAGCCTTAAAGCAGTAGCTTCATGGAAGTCTTGATGAAAGTCCATGGCATTCACAGCCGAANCATTAGCATTTGTTAAAGCCTTAAAGCAGTAGCTTCATGGAAGTCTTGATGAAAGTCCATGGCATTCACAGCCGAAACTGTCTGTTTCGATGGTTCTCCAGTTCTTGCCGAATCAATTACCATCCCAACACACAACTCCGATGCAGTGTTGTATGATACAGCTTAGCAACCAGTGAAGAGAGACCAGCATATGTTGTGAGATGCCTTTTCAAGTTGCTATGGCGACAAAACTGTGATAAAATTTTTGACACGAAAATATCACGCTTCACATTGCGAACACACCCTGTTTCATGCTGTCAAGCATTGCTGCTTTTAGAAAAATTCTTTTCGCAGTAATGGCCCAAAAAACATTCTGGAATACATTCAATTTTAGGTCGAGACGATATTCCCTCTTCACAGTCCAAATATCAACTGAGCCACCCTATCTAGATGTAGCTATACATGTATGCAAGCCAACGAAACATTGTCTACATAGTACTTAATCTAAAAATTAAAGAGCAAAATATATATATTTTTTTTTTTTCGAATGGAAGACTTCTGCGATATTTTCATAGATTTAGTAGTTATATTCAAACATGCATCAACAACTTTTCGAATTTCTTCCCTGATTTCTTCTTTTTACTGAGTCTTTGGAATAAAACAGGTGGTACAGAGAACTTGATGACTTATAATTATCTCATGTTTGGTAAACATGTGCACAGTGTTGTTTAGAACTACTTCTACCAAAGGAATATGATATATTTAGGTTTCCTGAGCTTGATGACAGTAAATAAATCATTCCCTAATGTTTCCATGTGTCGTACAACTGCTCTGTGGATGTCTAAACAAATGGATAGTGGGCCCAATTTTTAAAATTTTCAAACCTTCTTGCTAAATTTTATTATTAAAATGACTTCACTTCTTGAACAATACACTTAATAATTTTAAAAACAAGGACTCAGCTTTTACTTGACTATACAATTTAATTAAGTATATTTCAAAAGTTTATCTATGAAAACAAATACATACTTTACTCTTTCTCTGGGCATTGAGAGTGGCCCAAAAATATCAACTAAAACTAAATAATTTGTAGCTTTAGGTAAAAGTGCTTGGTTCTGACCCTGCGGATTTCCAGGTGACTGCTTTCATTTTTTTTACATCGATCACATAATATAGCTACATATCTAACAACACTTTACAAATCTTGTACATAGAGCTGGTGTTTAGAATGTCATAACATTTTCTGCACCTGCATGACACACTGACACATGCAGTTCATACACAATTTCCACAGCTAAAGCTTCATGGTCAACTGGTTTCCAAATATATTCACACATATATTTAGTTGCATTGTGGCAAAACAGTATACCATTGGATATACAGAATATTCTTTGCAACTTTTCTTCAGGAGTTGCTTCCTGCAATATTCCTTAAATTTTCTGGCGAAAAGGGTTCTTATTATGCTTATAAGTTCCTTCATTAAACAATCGTGTAGGAATTTTGCTTGGTTAGCCCTTTTCAGGTAACTGCCAAGCTCTTAAAAACCATTTTCACTTATATTATGCTGCAGAGATTCAGGAGTAAAATCCGGTATTCAAGTTAGGTAAATTGGAACTTCATTATTAGATTCTTCGATACTATAAACTTATAAGTAAAACTCTTGTAGCAACAAGCACCAACATGTTAATTGACTCCCAAATGTTTTTCCGGCCTTGAGACAGGCTATGGCTTAATGATCTGTCATGAGCATGATTTTTCCTCCCAGAAGCAAATCACAAAACTGTAGAAATTTCCAGACAATTACAGGGGCTTCCCTCTTAGTTAGAGTAAATTTTTTCTAGTCTGATTTCAGGGTGTGGATAATCATAGTAACTGTCTTCTCCTTCCATTCATCATCCATTTTGCCCAGTTTTGCTCCCAAAGCATTTGCAGACACACCAGTATATAACATAATTTCTTTGCCCTGAAAAGCGTGATAAATCATGTGTTCGTAAATAAAAATGACTTTCTGCTCTTCAAAAGCTTTCATTTCAGATTCATTCCATTCCCAAAAATTGTTTCTCTTGAGGAGGGCAAAAAGTGGTACAGCAAACTTAGCAATTTTATCAAAATAGTTACTATTGAACCCCACCACACCAAGGAAAGTTCGTAATTGTTTGATGTATATCGGTGTGGGGAGCTTAAACACGTTGTTTGTNAGAACCCCACCACACCAAGGAAAGTTCGTAATTGTTTGATGTATATCGGTGTGGGGAGCTTAAACACGTTGTTTGTTATGGAAAAGAAATTAAGTGTACTGTTCAGAATTCCCTTACAGTGGAATTTGCCAGTACCCATTGGTCAGATTTAGCATGGTAAGGAAACCTACGTATTGATAGAACCTAACAATTTTGCTGGCTCAAATAGGACTCTCCCTGTCTTGAACTGTGATCTTGTTTATAGAACGAGCATTCAGACATAGGCGCATTGAACCATCTTTCTTCCTGACACAGACCATAGGACTTGCATATGGACTGGCAACTCTCTTGACAATATCCCAATTTAACATCAGATTTAAAGATTACTCAGCTTCTCGGAAACATTTTGCTGGGATGAGGGAGGACTTACCAATGAAAAGGTTTGTCCTCAATTACATTAATCTTCGCCTTGTACAGCCTGTTTCTACCAGGTTTCTCAGAGAATGTGGCCTGGTGCTTAGGAAAGAAAGTGATTCAGATGAGCTTAGTGAGTTTCACCAATAGAGNGGTTTCTCAGAGAATGTGGCCTGGTGCTTAGGAAAGAAAGTGATTCAGATGAGCTTAGTGAGTTTCACCAATAGAGTTCACAGCTTAGACTGCTTGTGTAATTTGTTCTGTAATACTAAGTAAGTAGTGCACTGATGCCCGAGTTTTGTGATAGTTGGTATAAGCTGTGGTCTTTTCTCAAAAATTCAACAAAACACTCGAACAATTTCCTCATTTCCGAGCGTACAGAATCCTGAGAATTGTCTGGAGCTCTGATGAGCCATCCACCAAAACTCAATTAAATACACTGCTTGGTAAATAAGTCTGTACCCAGTTTGTCGTTTAGTTAGATCCTTTACTATTACAACTGGTGCTGGGTTATGCTCTCCTATTCCTTCAATGTACAATGTTGTCTGACGATTTACAATAGGGCAAGCTCTAGAAGTAACCCCAATAATTTGGTTATATGCTACAGGTCGATATGGCAGCTGAATACCTTTATGTTCGAGTTCCCTGATTAGTTCCTCACTTACACAGCTTATATCTGCACCGCTAGTTAACAACATTGGTACAGTAAAATTATACACTTTCAAATCAACTACCGGACGTAGGGAAAAGGCATTGTGTGGTAAATCTTCGGAAACTTCATTGAACAAGAATTCACGCTCTGATTCTTGCAAATAAATTGTAACAATTTTGGCAGTCAGTGCACCATCCTTTTACACTTTCAAATTATATTCCATTTTTCTCCTGTACACTATTATATTGGGCCAGCGCTCGGAAACTACAATCACCTACCTATTTTAGTTTGACTGCCTTGCAGAACTACCATTTGTTCACTGTTGACTAACCTTCCGTGAAAACTATATCCTGTATTGGGTACAGCTAATTTATTTAATGGCCCATTCCTCTAGACATGACCAGGCAGATCATTGTAACTATAATCTACCATAGCCGGTGAAAGATAAGTGTTGTTATGAGGTTTCGACGTATCATTAAAAATGAGTGTGGGATTTTTATGAAATTGCTCTCTATTTCTGATTGTTGGAGGCTGATGGGTTTTACCATTATCCACAATATATGTCTGTTCAACTGAAGACGCGCTGTTAACCGATTTTTTCCTTTTGCCATTATTTGGCTTGCAGCCCGATTTTGCGCAGATAGAGTGTTCAGAGTCACTGTTGCGTCGCTTCGTGTAACTGTGACATCGGTTTTCACGGTACTCTTGCCTGTCAATGTCGCGGAACTCCCAACTCTGTGTATTCACTCTGGAATGGTTTACATTTTGATTAGCATTATTACTGCCAGTGTGTAATATGTTGTCACACAACTGGTGAGTTTGATAAAGTGGAAGCGAGCGATGTCAAGGTGGCCTAACCTTTCCCTAGTCTGGGTCACTCTCATGATTTTGTCAAGTTGGTTAAACTTAAGTAGATGGAAACGAAATTCAGTAATACTGTTGTACGAACTTTTCGAGGCTTGCACTTGATACCTGTAATGTAACTGAGACAGACTCTTCTCGATGANTGCCAGTGTGTAATATGTTGTCACACAACTGGTGAGTTTGATAAAGTGGAAGCGAGCGATGTCAAGGTGGCCTAACACTTTCCCTAGTCTGGGTCACTCTCATGATTTTGTCAAGTAGGTTAAACTTAAGTAGATGGAAACGAAATTCAATAATACTGTTGTACGAACTTTTCGAGGCTTGCACTTGATACCTGTAATGTAACTGAGACAGACTCTTCTCGATGANATAATACTGTTGTACGAACTTTTCGAGGCTTGCACTTGATACCTGTAATGTAACTGAGACAGACTCTTCTCGATGAACTCTTCATCCTCCAAGCAATCATTAATATCACTTAAGTGTTCATTGAGAGATTCATATTTCCTTGTATGGAAAGATTCGGCATGTAGTCATAACCTTCAATTTCCTTGTATTTCCGTATTCCTAAAATGGGACAAAAATGCTTGGTCGAAAGACTGGTAATCAATAGGTGACCAAACATTTAGACACTTCCCACCAGAAATGCATTGCGGATTTTAGGCTCAAACTTAGACAACACAAAACATCACTGTCGGAGAGGTTGAAGATATTAGCAAGGACCTCCAATTATTTTAGATCTCCAATTTTCTTAGATACGTAATGGGATTTTCGTGTGACATTCCTGCAAACTGTCGCACCCTCAGACCATATATTAGCAGGATGGTGTGCTAATATCGCCAAATTTGTGATGGGATTTAAGTTTTGATGTTTGAGCAGTTCGGGAACTGTCAGTTGTGTAGATGCTAATGAATGTGTGAGTTGTGCTGTTCTTGCATGCGCTCTTGCCCGATAGTGTCTGCCGGGTGTCTCGTAAAAGCATCGATCGAGGCCGTATGTTCATTCCAATCGCGTATCAGTTGTTGCGCGGTATGACGTGCATTTTCCATGCCGCAACTCTGGACTTCTACATAGCGTTGGAAGCAGGTTAGATGAGTATCGATAGCGCATTATACCTCTACTGTTGTAATACGCGATTAAGTGATAGCTATTTTACAATAACTTCCTCTTTCACAAGACCAATTTCACGACGTAATACACGTGAGTTTTCTTCCGCGTCGGCTTTCAAGGTTTTGTATTTCTGGTTGCATGTGATGAAGCTCGGACNCGTAATACACGTGAGTTTTCTTCCGCGTCGGCTTTCAAGGTTTTGTATTTCTGGTTGCATGTGATGAAGCTCGGACATGACGACTTTCAAACCTTCCTCAGCATTCTGTCTAAGTGCGGAGAATTGAATTGACCAAGCTGCATTTACTTGTTCCGCCTGTTCAACTTAACTTTGTATACTGACATTATCAGCTATATCAATCAAAATTGTCTATGCAAAGCCTTATTTCCCCGCCTTTTTGTAATTTAGTCCCTTATGAAATAATATAGTTTTTATATCGTATCTCGGGAAACAATCAACAGATTTCTTTCATTCTTAGCGAAGAAGTTGTACTGTAGTAGACTGTATTAATGTATAAGATTTAAAAATAAATTTCTCTTATTTTCTGAATGGCGCGTAAACAAACATTTAAGCTAAGTGTGCTACACCTATGAAACTGTGAAACAGATTTAGATTTAACTTTGTATAGTTCATCTATAACAATAATCGAATGTGCTAATATATAAAAAATTTGCCCTCCATTCATAAAGGTCGTCATATGATCAATCAATGGAGGTTTTATGCCGCATCTCGAGGACGAATCAACCGATACGCATACAGAGATCCTCCTTTGCCGAATTTTGTTGCAAAGTATTGTCAGCTGAATAAATTGAATATTTTGTCATATTTTCGGAAAAATTCTACTAATTCCCACAACATTTTGCACACCTACTGATGGCCAAGTATTTATAAATGATTTAAATGACGCCAGGCAATGATTTTAAACATGACGGACTTATAAATATCTTCATATATTTGGCATATCTATTTAACAATTTTACAATTTCATTCAAACATTTCATGCTGACATAATCTATTACAAACCACGTGTACAGAGCCTCTTTTAAAACAATTTAAGAAAATTTAAGTTTTTATGCCATATCTCGGAGACCAATCAATCTTTTTCCATAAATTTTTTTACACAAGTGGCGTTATGGTAGGTCATGTAAACTTATGTGTTTAAGTGGCTCAGGTATTTATTTTCAAAATGATGGCAAAGTAAATATATCAGGTTAGTTAACCCTATCATTCAAAACATTAGCCTGATTACATCCGAGGATGATGCTCCGAATCAACTTCCTCCGTGAAGCAGTTTATTGCAAGCTACTTAAATTTTACGAGTTTTTTGGATATGAATCCCGGGTAAGTCACTCGTGTATTTTAATAGTCTTTGTGCGGTATCACATATTTCTGGTTTCATCTCTAATGATATTGCTGTCAATGATACGTCAATGCCTTACTAACATCTAAGCTTTCAAGAACTCCAATAGAATTTATTTGCGTCCATGTATAAGAAAGTACGCTCATCAGTTATTAGTAATTTCTTGTTTACTGCTGCTGTAGAATTTCTGTTTTTGATTCCTCAAATTTGTTTGACTGTTGTCTATTTTAAGGTTTTTAATTCCTCAGTTTTCTAACTGCTGCGAAAATTTTGTTTTTAAGGTGGACAATCCTGTTTGTAGAGTGACTTTTTTTTTGTTTGTACAGTTGATATTTATTTATTTTTCTGCTCTATGCCCCATAATAGCTTACAGGAAAACTTTAATGTCAAATGCGTGTGTTGCATTACTTGTTTGCGACGTATTAATTGCAGCGAAATTATATTCCGACTCCGTATTATCTACTAACGCTGAAATCACGATAGTCCGTTACATCCGTCAGTAGTCCGTCCGTCCGGCAGTCACGTGTTCTTCAACCAATCGCAGGTCAACCTTTTTCTATCCTTCCATCCGTCAAATAATTACCGAACTTTATCTTTCGACGGACGGACAAATGAGCCACCGCCTACTGACAACATTTCTGAGAAGTGAATACGCACTTTGATATGAAATGCAAGGCGGTGGATCTGTGTTTNCGTCAAATAATTACCGAACTATAACTTTCGACGGACGGACAAATGAGCCACCGCCTACTGACAACATTTCTGAGAAGTGAATACGCACTTTGATATGAAATGCAAGGCGGTGGATCTGTGTTTATTTATATTTTGTGGTAAATTCGGGAATTAAAAATGTAAAAAAATTAAGTACAAATTCATATCACGTAGAAAAATTTTTACACAAAATAGTTTTTTCTTGAAAATATATTTCCAACCAAAATGAATCTCCAACTAAAGAAAGATCGCAATGTTAAGTTGTCACACTGAAATGTTTTCGTACAGAAAGGTTGGAGGACGATGGATTGTTGTGAATTGCTTTCAAGTGACGGACGAAAACGTCAGACGGATTACTGACTGACGGACGGCTGATGGATGTGACGAACTATTGTTAGTCCGCCTTAACACAGCATTCTCTGCTCCGCCAATTTCGTGTGTACTAACGGTTTATTCGTTAATATTCTCACTATGGACTGAATCTGTTTCACTACCGTTATTTTCATTGACAGGGAATAAAGTATGACCAATTGTGTTAGCGAAAGCTGCATCATCATCCATGCCTTGTCAACCACGTAAGAAATAGGGTTCTCGCATCTTTGGCAGTCATCTTGTAAAACGTTAGTGACAGCGAGAAAATAAATTTAAGCATCCCTTAAACTTAAGGTATGGAAAATTTTAGTTGACTTAAATTTCGTATGCCTTACGTTGCGGCAACAAATTTATATATATATATATATATCGCTTTAGCTGTGCAGAGATGATGAGCAGTGTGTCTGGTGTAAGTGTGAAGAATTTCAGAACACGGCATAAAATATTTTAAAAATTATCCTCGCATACTCCGTAAGTGAAAAATGTAACAGAGCCCAGCTCTCTCGAACAAGTAAACATTGAAAATAGGCAAATACACTTTAATTAAATAAGACAAATGCAAACGAAAAAAATTCCACACAGTAAATAAGACATGGGAAAATAACCCATCGTAAATCAAAAATATTGATACTGCCCGTAAAACTGTAGGAATTTATAATGAACGTTAAGTATTGGGGTTATCCAGCTGAACAATTGTGATTTTAGTGGCGTGAGCGCAATTTAAATTGCAATTCATCTGACGGTAATATTTTCAAATTTATTTGAGTTGAGAGGTTTGGGTGGATTTTAACAGCGAGGTGCTGAGAGCAGATGAGAGGGAAACGAGGTGAGACTGTAGCAGCACCAGAATGTGTGGACGGGGGAAACGGTAGATCCCCGATAAACACCGCCGACCACTGGCATCGTCCGGCTCGATTCCAACTTTCAAAAATCCGGGACTGACTCGGCCGGAGATTGAACCCTGTTTATCTTGCTGGGAGGCAAGCAGCAACCACTCATCCACCGCGGCCCCTGGTAATATTTTCAAAACAATCGAAATCAAAACTAAGTGTACCTAGACTCAGCTCAGGGATCTTTGAGACGTACCTTAAATAGGCTTCTGGGTTTCATCTAAAAATCTAAAGTTTTCCTTACGTTAAATGCCTCGTATAAGGACAAGAAAATTAATACATTGTTCATAATTCCAGGCAATCGAAGAGTGAACCGTGCTCGACCGTCGGAATATAGCTACCATTTCACCTGCATATAGGCCTAGCATGGTTCCGCTAGCCTGGGACTGGAGCTGTGTTGCATCTGCTGTTCTTCGAAAACACGAGAGAATGTAGACCATCTGTTGCAGCATCCCTTGGGCATCCTCGGTTCTCCACGCGCTGTTCAAAACTTAACTCAATCAATTGTCACATAATTAAATCCACTCGAAATATTGCCAAATATAATTTGGCAGTAAAGTCAGTGACGGTCTAAAACACTTATTAAAATTTTTGCAATAATAAAATTTTTATAAAATTCCAATTTTGAACTAGGTGCCTTGAAAAAGAGGTCTCATATTTAGAGAAATTATATAGCCAAAATAACATGTGTTAAAGGGTTCATTTCATTGTCCGTAATATGCACATGAACTAAAATAAACACCCTTTCAAAACACATTAATGCTATAGATGTAAGGTAAAAGGTAAATAATGACTGAGGAAGGGTGTATAACTATAGGTTAACCCCTTTACCTGTTTTTATACATAAATATCTATCTAAACTTATAATAAATATTTAATTAACTGTACCTATTACACCAACTTAATTTCCAACACTTTTTAAAACAAAACCTGTTGAAACATTTTCTTATTTTACAAAATGCTATTTATGAGCACATTAAATTACATTGTTATTAGGAAAATATTTATAATTTTGATAGTCCATTATTTGAATACTCCTGGACATAATACTAAAAGTAAAGTTATATTGCATTTAGTAATATTGCTGATATCTTTAACGGACTTTCGTTGTTTATTTATCAATCTTATGCCACTTTAAGGGGGGCTTTGTGAAAACGTTAATATACTTCTTGAGTGAGTTGTTAGACACAAGGATTTTTGGCCTCTGGTTTTGTACAGTTTGGTTGTATTTAGATCCCGTATCGCGAATGTGCCCTCGCATGCGCGGACACAAGTTATGGATGTCCACGAGTCAACAGATGTACGCGTCGTCCTCACTGTGTACGCTTAGAAGAAGCAGAAATTATAGCCTCATGATTTCATTTGTAATTTAAAATCTCTCTGTCGAAGTAAGTGCTGGACTCAGGACCGGATTAAGACGTTAAGAGGGTCTGAGGTCCTATGATTTCTGTGTCTCCGTATACGTAGTTCAAAATGGAACAATAAAAGATATCAAGTAATATTTTATTTTTGGAAAGACAACATAACGTATACTAAGATAGAAAACAATGCTCATTTTTGTATCCTTCTATTTAATTTATATTTGAAAGAATTTTCTTTTATTTTTTGTAGATTCGAAGCTCTAAACAGATCTTTAAAGCTTAACAGACGTACCATATTTACTTCTATACCTAGTAGAGACAACAAAGATAAGGGGTGTAAATGAGGCATTTTACATTTATGTGGAACCTCCCTTTCCATTGTTGCCCTAGGTAAGTGTTTACTTTACATAAATGTTAACCCAGCCCCTACTGGACTACTTCTTACTACCGAGCGATGAGCAGTGATAAACTTTCGGACTCATATTCGGAGGACCTGGGATCAAATCCCGATCCAGGCACCCTGGTTTTCCATGGTTTCCGAAAGCTCTCAAAGCTGGGATGATTCCTTACGACAGACCATGACCGATTACTTTCCTTTCCCTGCTTCTCTGAGCAAGTTGCTGCGCTTCTATCGACGAGATGTTGAGTCCTACGTGCAGCAATGCCTTCTACGGCCTTTGCGCTCTTTTCGCTACAATGACAAACATATTGCAGTTCGTGATATAAGCAAAAGCTAACAGAAGAGAAAATTGACTTCAACCATAATTATGATTTTTGCGACCGTCAGACCGAACAATTTATTCAAAAGACATGGTAAAAGGTATCTTATCAGCCTCAGCAATGCGTTCTACCTCACTTATGTTGTAATATAATATACAATGCAATATTAAAAGATTTTATATTCTTAAGATGGCAATACTCTAAACAAATTATTAGCTATCAAGCTACCGTTGTTGTGTCATGGCGGTATGTGCCTTGTTGAAATTATATTGTTCTTTCTTAAAACTAATAAATAGTTTATTCAAGTGGTCCGGAGTATTTCTTTATAAAACCTACAGGTTATGGGCCCAGACACCTAATCTTGTATGGTTGAAATAAAATAGTGCACGTAAATACTGCAACAACAGTTGTTTAATATCGTTGACGTAAGTAGTGTCGTTTGAGATTAGTACGACCAAGCGGCGGCGTGGCGAGAAGGAAACTTGTTCAGAACGGACAAGGAAGGGAGGTTTTGCAGGAAGGAAGGAAGAGCAAGATGGGTGGCACGGCACATCAAACTACAGTTATTAAACTGGAAGGCGCCAAGAACTGGAACATCTGAAAAATTCCAAACGTCAGTTTTACTGCGAGGTCAAGGTTTATATGATGTGGTCGAAGATCGCACCTTGAAGCCAGAGGTTGTTACGGAGAGACCAGCCTGGGAAAGTATGGATGCGAAGGCTCAAACCTTAGTGGTCACGAGAATGTCAGAAGACGTGATGCTCCATATTATCACATGCACTACTGCTGCGGAGATGTGGTGAAAATTACTAAGTGTATATGAACAGAGAAGTGAAACAAATATTCACATAATACAACAGCGATTCTTTCAATATAAGTATGAAGAAGGTACAGAAATGTATATTTTCCTGTCGAAAATTTAAGAAATGCAGAATCAGTTAAAACAGACTGGTGAAAAAATCTCGGATAAATTGGTCATAACAAAAGTGTTAATGTCACTGCCCGACGGCTATAAACATTTTGTATCAGCTTGGGAGTCGGCACCGGATGATAAACAAACTTATGAAAACCTGGTAGCTAGATTATTAGTCGAGGAAGAAAGATTACACGGGAAAGGAGGAGCAGCGCAGTCTTCAGCTTTCGTCGCTAAAAAAAACGGACAAGAGAAATATTAAATGTTTCAAGTGCAATAAGTTTGGACATTATGCAAGTGAATGCAGAAGTAATAATAATTCAATGGAAAATCTAGACAGTCGTAATAACCGGTCGGACAATAAATGTTTTTATTGTAATAAATCCGGCCATAACAAGAATAAGTGTCGCTTCAAGAAAAACAAGGATAGTAACGCGTTTGTGGTGTCAAACTCGTTCGAAAAACCACATCAAGAAACAGAGTGTTTAATTGATTCCGCCGCAAGTGAACATGTGTGTTGCAAACGTGAGTTGTTTACCTCATTCACGAGAGTACCAAATAAACTCGTAATCTTGGGTGACGGAACGCAAATTAGTGCACAGGGGCGCGGACAGATGGCGGTACAAGTCTCAAATGGCAAAGAATGGATTGACACAACCATAGACAACGTGTTGTACGTGCCTGATTTAAAAACAAATTTATTCTCTGTGCAATGCGTCACTGCAAGAGGTTATGTCATGATGACAGATGAAAACTTATGCAAATTTTACAAGAAAAATAAGTTGTTGGCAATCGCGGAACGAGCTGGAAATATGTATTACCTGAACTTTCGCTATAAATGCGGGGTAGCAAGTACTGCACAAGTCAAGTCAGACATAAATGAGTGGCATGAAAAACTTGTTCATCAAAACATGATGTACGTGAAAAATGTTCTGAAAAACAATTATGTTAACGTAAACGATAGCTGTGTTGGGAAATGCGAAAGATGTTTAGAAGGGAAAATTCATCGTTTACCTTTTTCTTACAACGATAGTAAAACAACGAGGACGTGTGAGTTGATTCATTACGATACCTGTGGCCCCACGGAGGAAACATTTGTGGGAGGTTCGAAGTATTTTGTTGTGCTTAAAGACGACTATTCAAAATATAGAAGTGTTTACTTCGTCAAAGGAAAACATGAAGTAAAAAAATGCATTGAGAAATTCATAAACAGAGCGGAAAATGAAACTAGAAATAAAGTGAAGTATTTCAGAAGCGACAATGGACTCGAGTTTGTAAACAAGGAGATGGAAGGATTGTTTCTCAACCGGGGAATAATACATCAACGCACATTTCCTTACACACCTGAACAAAACGGCAAGGCAGAGAGAGAAAATAGAACGCTTATTGAATCTGCTAGAACCATGCTATGCGCTAAAAACCTGACTAAGTCATTGTGGGCGGAAGCAATTAACACGGCAGCGTATGTGTTAAATAGAACTGGGAAGAGCACTGAAGTTGATAAAACTCCATACGAACTGTGGACAAAGAAAACTTTTGATATTCAAACATTAAAAATATTCGGTTCACCTGTGGTTGTCCATGTCCCTCAAGAAAAAAGGAAAAAGTGGGACTCTAAAGGAGAAAAAGGAATAGTAGTTGGTTACGGAGAAGACGTAAAAGGGTACAGAATATTTGTCCCACACAGGAGTACTGTAGAAGTAAAACGGGACATTGTGTGTATAGAGCAAGAAAAGACACAAGAAAAACAGCAGTTGGTAACGTGTGAAGTGGAAAATTTAGTGTCAGAATGAACCATATGCGTACCAGATACAAATGGGATGGATGTTGATGAAGAACTGAGCTGTGAACAAGAACGGAGATCGTCAGAAAGTCAAGTCGAGACCAAAGGTAGTGATTATGAACCATGTTACAGTGGTAAAGAAACAGAAACTGAAGTCACCATCTCCTTAGAAGCTGACGATGCACTACAAAGTTCACCAGATACTCGCCAAGATCAGCGGAGAAGCAAACGAGCGAGAAACCGAACGTCGTTCTACAAGTGTAACAATATTTATTCGATGGATGAGGAGCCAAAGACGTACGAAGAGGCAATGCAAAGAGAAGATGCAAGTAAGTGGAAAGAAGCTATAAGTAGGGAATTACAGACTCTAAATGAAAACAATACATGGGAGGTGTGCGATACTTCTGTAAATGAAAAGACTGTAAGCAGTAAGTGGGTTTTTAAGATAAAGAAAACTGGTAATGATATACAGTATAAAGCTAGGTTGGTAGCTAGGGGTTTTGAACAAAATGATGACTTGAATTTAAATGAGATTTATGCACCTGTGGCTAAATTGTCAACTTTCAGATTATTCACAGCCATAGCAACCGAGCGTAACTTATCTATTTGCCAAATTGATGTAACTGGGGCGTTTTTATACGGGGAAATTGATGAAGAAGTTTTTATTCATTTACCAGATGGGGCATATTTTGATGATAAAAATATTGTCAAGTTAAACAAATCTTTGTATGGTTTAAAAAAATCACCCAAATATTGGAATGAAAAGGTCAACTCCGTTTTAACTAGAGGAGGCTTCGTGAGGTCACAGTGTGACTCATGCAATGATAAAGATCAAATGTATATTATAATATACGTTGACGATTTTTTAATTTTTGGCACAAATGAAAACCAAATTTCTGATGTCAAACTAATGTTACAGAAAAAATTTAAAATGAAAGATTTGGGTTTAGTATCTGATTTTCTTGGAATAAATGTCAAAGAAAACTTAGAAAGTGGTGTAACCAAATTAAGTCAGAAAAGCTATTTAGAAAATGTATTGAGGTAATTCAAAATGGAAAACTGTAAGCCAATGTCAACCCCCATGGACCAAAATTTTAATGCTAAAATGTTTGAAAATAAGGAGTGCCAAACAGATCAAAATATTGAAAATGTATGTAGACAAATGATAGGATGCTTAATGTATGCTGTCTCAGGCACAAGACCAGATCTGTGTGTAGCTGTTTCTATATTAAGCCGATACCAAAACATTGCAAACAATGTACTGTTAACGGCTTTAAAAAGGGTATAAAGATATGTAAAACATACTATTGATTATAAATTGGTTTATAAATGAAATGATAAATCGCTAGTGGGTTACTGCGATGCTGATTGGGCAGGAGATCTCAGAGATATAAAATCTACCACGGGCTATTGTTTCATGTATTCAAATTGTTTGATCTCATGGGGTTCGAAGAAGCAATGCTCTGTAAGTCTCTCATCAACTGAGTCTGAATACATAGCAATTAGTATGGCAGCTAGTGAAGCATGTTGGTTACAAAATTTGTTAAATGATTTTAGGGTAAAAATTGTTGACCCGACTACAATTTTTTGTGACAACCAGTCCGCAATATCGGTTGCAAATACAAGTAGTGTCAAGCGGTTAAAACATATCGATATTAGATTTCACTATATTAAAGAATTAATAATAAAAGGTAGAGTGTCTCTGAAATATGTAAAAACTGAAGAACAGTTAGCTGATATGTTTACAAAAGCCCTAAACAAAGAGTTAATTTTTAAATTCACTAATCAGTGTGGAGTAGCCATGTAAATTTATTTATGTAAAACTTAGGTAAATATTGCATTGAGGGTGGGTGTTGTAATATAATATACAAGGTTTTTATATTCTTAAGATGGCAATAATGTAAACAAATTATTAGCTATCAAGCTACCGTTGTTGTGTCATGGCGGTATGTGCCTTGTTGAAATTATATTGTTCTTTCTTAAAACTAATAAATAGTTTATTCAAGTGATCCGGAGTTTTTCTTTATAAAACCTACAACGTAAAACATAATCTGGCTGTACACGAAGACCGCCAATATTTAACTTTAGAAATCACTCGTGTGGAGTCTACCATTATCTACATGGTAAAATAATCATCATGTTATTCTGGCCCCAAACATAGAGCATCAAAGTCTCTTCAATTACATATTTTCTAAAATGTTTTGCTCGCAATAAAAAGGAAGGCATTAACTCTGGAAAAGGAGGTACACATTATTAACAAGAAGTTACTGATATAACTAATAAAGCTACTGTCCTCTACATAGGTGCAATTAATTTTTAATGAAGTTCTTAATAGCTTAGATAGTAAGCAGTCCTTGACGTATCTTTGAGAGTAATATCATTACAGATAGAACCAGAAACATATGCAGCACTAGCGAGATAGTTAAATATACACACGTGTCTTACCCGGAACTCTAACCCAGAAAATATCGAATCATAAGTTACCGAGCAATCAATTGATTTAAGGAGGCCGAATTCAGAGTACAAACTTCGGATGAAATCAGTTTAATGTTTTGAATGATAGGTTTTATAAACCTTAAATAATAATAGTGCCGTCATTTTGAAAATAAGTGTTTGAGCCACTTAAAGAAATTAAGTCTACGTGGCCTTCCGTAGAATTTGTGTGAAGAATTTGGTGGAAATGTGTTGACTGGTTCCCGAGAAATGGCAGAAAAACTTTAATTTATTATTTATTGGTATCGTACAAAATATAAAAAAAAGAAATTCTTCATATCATACTGTCCGCGTACGAAGTTTCATTGAATTTGGTTAAATTGTTTAATCGATGTGGCAAACCCATTCTTAATATTAATATGCCGTTCATTTTGAAAATCAGTTTCTGACCCCAATTAAATCATTAACGTTTACATAGACTTCTGTAGCACTTCTGGTGTGTGAAATTTGGTGGAAATTAATTGAGTGGTTTTGGGAATATGGCAAAATGTTTAGTTTTTTCCACTGGCACAATGCCGGCAATAGAGTAGCTTTGTATGCATAATTGGTACTACTTGTAAATATTGTAAGCATAAAAAATATTGTTTTATCATGTTGAATTGATTAAAAGACATAAGATACTAATAAAATGTATTAAATTTAATATCAATAAACAACAAGTTACCGATACAACAAAGAGCCTACTTCCCGCTGCATGGTTGCAAATAATTTTGATAAAGTTCTTAAAAGGTTAGAAGGTAGGTGGGCCTCGCTCGTTGACAGCGATATCACCAGAGATTGAACCAGAAACAAATGCAATATTAGTGAGACAATTACAAACACACACCTGTCTTACCTGGGACTCTAACCCACAACGCCTCGTACCGTCAAATGGCGTGCATCCAACCGCATTACAGAGGTAGAATTAGGAGCATCAACTCCAGTTGTAGTTAGTCTAAAGTTTTGGAAGACTTGGTTCACCAACCTCAAATATGTGCAATAACAGCATTTTCAAAAGAAGTGCTTGATTCGCTTAAACCATGTAAGTTTACATGGTGCACCGTAACACTAATTGTGCGCACAATCTAGTGAAAATAGGTTTACTGGTTCCCGGTATTCGGCACAGAATCTATATTTTCTCTTTTGACTCTATTGTACATAAATGCCTAAAACCTGGCTGTGTAATGCATCTCTAAATAGTATAAAAGAAAGTCGCTTATCCACGTCTGTATGTGTACTCGATTAGTACTTCTAAACTACTTAATTGATTATGATGCGGATTTCAACATTATTTAGAGAATTTCTTGAGGAAGGTTACAGTGTACAAAACATTTATATTTATTGTAAGGATAGTAGAGCAGTGTCGAACCGTTTGTATTTAAGTCATTGAAAACCGCTTTTAGGAAGCTTACATGGTTTGCGCTGACTAAACCATAAGAGATACATAAAATTAATGACTACAGAATTGTAGCACTCAAAATATTCTACAGAAAAGTCCGTGATAGCATATGTTGATATTTTAAGGATGACCCACGGTAATCATTTTTGTCTTTCACGGTATCGCTGTAAAAATTTAATTGCTACCGGGCGAAGCCGGGCCGGTTCCATAGTATTTTAAAAGTATATTTGATACTGTCAGCAAACAAATGTTGGTCGTATTTATTCAAATTATTAAAAGGAATGAAAAATTTGTCTATACAATTTATATTGTCGCCATTTTGAAAATATTCTGACCCACTGAAATTATGGAAGTTTACATGACCTACTCAATACAACTTATTTGAAAAAATCGTCTTAATTAGTTGGTTGGTTCCCGAGATATGACACAAATGCTACATTTTATCACCTGGCTCAATCTTCCAAATAGGTGGCCAAAAGTTTAACTGAAACTGAATCAATTATTAAAGAGATATGACTAACTTATCTAAATTATGTATGTAGTTCATATTGTAAATATTGCCAGATACACATGAAATGTGTAAGTTTACGTGGCCTGCTGTAACCCTGCTTGTTTGCGAAACTCCGTGGGAATTGAATAATTTGTCCCCGGCATATGGCATAAATTCTCCGTTTTTTCATGCGGTGATTATCTTCATTAATGGACAACAAAACGGTTATGTAACGGCATATTCTATGTTTGTCATAGATACTGCTCAATAATGTTTGGTTAAAATTGTTTGGGACATATGGCATACTGACATAAAACATTTACGTAGCTGTTATTTTGAAAATATTTATCAACCTCTGTAAGTCATATAAATTTAGACGGACTACAAAAGTGTTATTTGTTGCCTGAAATTGGCAAGTAATAACTAAATTGTTTCCCGAAAGAGGACACATTAGCTTCAGTTTCATCGTAGTTCTATATTCAAAAATTGCCTACAAAATTTATTTCAAATTAGCTATATTTTTCTAAGATATAGCATACTATGCAAAAATGTTTATATGTCCGATATTTTGAAAATTGTTTTCTGGCCATCATAAAACCAGCTTATAAATTTTAAAGCATATCGCATTACTACTTGTTTGTCAAATTAGGTAAGATTGGTTTCAGTGTTTCCAGATATATAACAAAACTGTGGTGCAATCTTACGAAACGGCGTGTAAAAGAGGTTTTGTGTAGACATATTTGATTGTTGTAATATATGTTACCAGCAAACAAAGATAAAATTGGTTTCGTTCATACATAGATATAGAATTTTTAATTACAATGCATATATGGACGTCATTTTGAAAATAATGGTAAAATCCACTTAAAACTTGACGGTTTTCAGGCATTATCTTACAAAATGGCGGACATAAAATGCTATGTGTAAACACACTTCATTGTTGCAAAATATATTGTTAACACGCAAAGTAAAGTTAATATTGGTTTCGTGGGATCGTAGATATAAAATACCAAGCTAAGACTTTTTTTGTAGCCGTTTTGAAAAGAAGTTTATGACCCAAAAAAAAAACATATTAATTTTCATGACCTACTCTAATATTACTTCACTGCCAAATTCGTTAACAATAATTGAATTTATATCCTATGATTTGAAAATTTTTATGTGGTGCTATATTTAAAAATGGCGGACAAAAGAGACTATATTGTGACTCATTAATACTCGTAACAGACACTTTAAACATAAGAAATTTGGTCCAAATTGTTTTAACAGTATGCAAGGTTCAGTAAATAAACCCAAAAATATTAGCATGGCCACCATTTTGAAAACACGTGCTTTATAAATTTTAATTGTATGAATTAGCATGGCCTACAGTAGTATACTTAAATGAAATATTTCGCATAAATCTGTTAAAAAGTTCCCGGGACATAATATAAAAGCTTTATTTTTCATGTTGCACTAGCTTTCAAAATAGCAGACCAATGATATTATCGTTTTCAATATTTATTACTTCCACCATGCACTATCAACGTAACAAGTTTTGTGTAAATCGGTTAAATGTTTCCCGATGTATAACATGGTGTTCTACATGTTAAAAAATGCCACCATTTTGATAGTAAGAATTAGACATTGTTGAGAAATATTCAAGTAGGATGTACTCTCTACATACCACATGTGGACCGAGTTTGGTGAAATTCAGTTTATGGGTGTAAAAGTTATTTTGCGGAAAAAAAAAATAAAAAAAAAGGAGGGTATACATTTCAAACATATATTCTGAGGACGTCATAAGACTATCCCTCCTTCGTAAAGTAGGCTAAAAAAAATCCTACGCTACCTAAGACAAGTAAGTGTTCCTGCGCTACCATAGCGCGACTTGATGCAAACGTTTTTGGGGAATCGGGTGACCTGTCACCAAACATGGCAAAAAACCTATATTCTTCTCTTTGACGATCTTCGTTAATTGCTTACAAAAAATTTATATATTGGCAGATTTAATGATTGTCATAGACGCCGATATCATGTAAAGTTCGGTTAAAATTGTTTGGGTCATGCAGCAAACTAAGCGAAAATAATTACACGCCTGTTAAATTTGAAAATATGTGACCAATTCCTTTCAACACATAAATTTAGAAGAGCTGCAATATTTACATTGTCGCTTGAATTTAGTGGGAATAATACAGGATGAGTATAAAAAATACCCCAATTTTGAAGGTCTATAATATCAAAACCAAACAACCTGCAACCTTGATTGATCAATCAAATGAACCGTGGAACAGTGAATTTTGTTTACCATATATTCATAAATGTTCAACGTGACCACCACGAGCGGTTCGAACGACATCTACGCAATAATCAAACTCGTTCCACACTCTTGTCAGCATGTTAGGTGTTACGGTTTGGATGGCGTTCGTAATTCTCGTTTTGAGGTCGTCTATGTTAGCCGGCAATGGTGGACAAAACACTTGATCCTTAATGTACCCCCATAGAAAAAAATTGCACGGGGTAAGATCCGGGCTTCTTGGGGGCAAGTGATGAAGAGCCTGGTCACCAGCTGCTCCTCGACCAATCCAGCATTGCGGCAACGTCTCGCTCAGGTATCCGCGAACAGCTAGGTGCCAATGGGGTGGTGCACCATAAAGAAAACATCAGACCATCCCCTTCACATTGGCGTGTCAAATACGAGCTCGCTACCCTCTCTACACCTCAAACCGAGAGTTACGAACTTCATCCAAACCATAACACCGGACATGCTGACAAGAGCTTGGAACGAGTTTGATTATCGCGTAGATATCGTTCCGGCCGCTCATGGTGGTCACATTAAACATTTAAGAATATATGGTAAAAAAACTTCACTGTCCCACGGTTCATTTGATTGGTCAATCAAGATTGAAGGTTGTTTGGTTTTGATATTATAGACCTTCAAATTTGGGGTATTCTTTTATACTCATATTGTATAATGGTTTCCCAAGATAGGACATGAAAGCTTGGTTTTGCATCTTGTGCTATCTTCTAAACTGGAAGAGGAAAGCGTTTATATATTACATCGTTTGATGCTTGTATAGATACTGCCAGAATACAAAGTTAATTTATAATTGTTTACAAAGCTTCGTAGATGCGGCACACTTATCTAAAATGTTTATAGAGCTGCCATTCTGAAAATTAAAGTTTGGCTAATTTAACGCGTATTCATTATTATAGCTTATGATAGTACAACTTCTTAGTCATACTTGGTAGAAATCGGTTATTTATTTCCAGAAATATGACATTAAAGGTTTATTTTTTTTGAAGAGCTCTCTTACAAAATAGCAGGCAAAAGAGTCTGTGAGGACAAATTTGTTAGTTCAAATATACAACTACCAGCATACAAAGCTAAATTGGAATTGATAACATGGTTTCGATGATATAGTACACTAATCTAAAATGGCTCTCTGGGCACCATTTTGAAAATGTGCGTCTGACGTACTTAAAACATACCATATTACATCACCTGCTTCACACTATTTGTTTTTTTAATGTGGTCAGAATTGGTAATTTTTTTCCGAGATATGACTTTAAAACTTGATTTATTCGGGTGACACTGCCTTACATAATGGCAGGCAAAAGAGGAACTGTAAAGATACGTCTGCCGTTCGTAATATACACTACTAGCATACTAAGTTCATTTGAAATTGGTTACATGGTTTCGTAAATTTCGCATGCTAAGCCAAAATGTTTAAATGTTCGCAATTTTGAAAAAAAGTGTATGACCTACTGAACACATGTACAGAAAAGTACTACTGGTTTGCCGAATTTGGTGAGTATCGATACATGTTCCCCCCGTAATATAATATAAAAACTAAATTTTTTCATGTTGCGTTGTTCTACAAAATTAAGGATATAAGTGGCTTTTTGTAAGCAAATATGATACTTGTTATATATACTTCCAGTATTACAAATATAGTCGAAATGGGTCAAATGGTATGGTAAATATACCAAATAAACCAAAAATGTGCATAAGCGCTATTTTGAAAATAAGTGCCTTATCGGTTTATGTTTAAATGTCTTACCATAGTCTTATTAAGGTGCTAAATTTGGCACGAACAAGTTAAGTATTTTTCCAGAGAGAATGTAAAAGCATTTATTTTCGTGCACTGCTATCTTCCAAAATGATAGATCAACAGCAATATCCATTCCCAAATTCAATGATTTCACGATGTACTGTTAACATAACATTTGGTTTCAATTGGTTGAATAAATCCAAAATATAACAACGAAAATTTAATTATTTTATATTCACCATTTTGAAAGTAAGCACCCTGCGTAGTCAATGACTATAAAAGTCGGATGCTCTTTCTAAGTACTGTAATAATACCGAGTTTTATTGAATTCTGTTTGCGCATTTTAAAGTTTCTAGGGACAAATACATACGCATACAGACAGGAAAGTGATCTCATAAGCATCTCTTTTCTTCGGAAAATAGACTAAAAAGGAGGGCAACGAAAATTCACCAGCGCCGGGAATTATTTTTATTGGAGAGCCATATATTTTTTCGTGTTCAATTTAATCTAAATAATGTTTAAATTATAGTTCAATTCAGTTCCTTAATATTGTTAATNTGTTCAATTTAATCTAAATAATGTTTAAATTATAGTTCAATTCAGTTCCTTAATATTGTTAATGTCTTTCAAAGACGGGGGCGTTAACCAGGCTCTTTAAGGGTTAGGCATTAATTATAAAAATTAATAATAATTTCCTAATTTGTTTACAAACAATCCAAAAAATACTCTACACTTAATATCATGGTAATAAAGGACTGTAACTTGCAATTTAAAATCAATATTTACATATTGGTCTGTTACTACACAGAAATTAACACAATCATTCAAACTTGTCTTTAAAACGAGTTTCCTGACACCTACTGCGTTACTACTAACATTTATATTGGAAAGTTGACNCCATTCAAACTTGTCTTTAAAACGAGTTTCCTGACACCTACTGCGTTACTACTAACATTTATATTGGAAAGTTGACTTTTCTAGTGTTTACATTCTGATATGAATCACACTTCCATTCCCCCCACTTTGTTTTAGTTCACATACCACTAGTATTTACCCTACGGAATATTCTGGAATGCTTCCGTACACAGCCTTACTCTGCTCATCAGGTAATTCGCCCTCCGCAGTACTCTCGTGCACACATCTGTCATCGCTGCACACGCACTTGTCCTCTGCAGTCGCCTTCATCTTTGCCGCCGGCCTTCTATTTCGTTCACCGCTAGNTCATCGCTGCACACGCACTTGTCCTCTGCAGTCGCCTTCATCTTTGCCGCCGGCCTTCTATTTCGTTCACCGCTAGACGCATTTCGCCACATGGCTATCACAACAACCGCCGAACATCTGGCTGTCGTGGTATTTATTGTGGTAAGCGCGATACTCCAGAATCTCCTTAGACGCCAAGTTACGCCAAGGGAGGAGATTACCAAACATTTCATCCAATAGTCCTTAGCCATCGATTCTCCAAAAGGGAATTGGAGGAGGCGGGGACAGTGATGCCAGTCTAATAACGGCTAATCATCCGCCAGATGACGTTTAGGCGGCCAGTTTGCGCTGATTCAGCTCCACCAATGCATGCGTGCCCGGCGCGGAGGTCCACACATAACACTGGTCCCTCCTAACGTCTGTCCATCCTGAACAGACACTCTAACATCTGGATCTTACTAGAGTACCAGGCGGTAAATGTAGGCAACCTTAGACTTTTCCTCCAAGGAGTCCACAACATATCTGGAAGGACCTATTTCTTACTCGCTTTAAAATTTGGTAAGTGTCTTCCCAACATATTTGGCACTCAGGTGTGTTGTTCCCAATTAGTTTCCTGCCATACAGTCATGCTAACCATCCTTCCCTTTATGTATCGCCTACAACTCTGGGGTCGAATCGACCATTTCTCTTGATGCCAGTAGATACTGAGATATGTTCCTCTCCAACTTATTGGCTTTATTTCTCCCTTTGAAGACGTGTGTGTGTCAAACATGGTCTGTTATCTGGACTGCTCTCATTGCTTCGCCTGTGTTAACTGCGGAGTGACATCTTANCGTGTGTGTCAAACATGGTCTGTTATCTGGACTGCTCTCATTGCTTCGCCTGTGTTAACTGCGGAGTGACATCTTAGGCGGTCCGAAAGTATTATCCTTGCCCTTACCACTATATAACGATCGTACTTCGCTTCCTTATGTAAGGTGTTGCTAGAAGTTTTAATGGAGCTGTGCCTTTGATTAGCGTTACTTTACTGCCAGATATAATTGTTAATAAAGATGTACTTTGGCCTATNTTAATGGAGCTGTGCCTTTGATTAGCGTTACTTTACTGCCAGATATAATTGTTAATAAAGATGTACTTTGGCCTATATATCCATGATTATTATTGAGTGGTATCCTTCAACACCGGTTTCGTAAGTGTCCCTCATTTCCACCGTTCCAACATTCTGGGCGTCACAGTCGATAGGGAATTTTTTAATTTTTTTTTTTTACAATTTTCAATTGTTGTTTTACAATAATGCTTATTGATCCCCTAGAGCAGTACGTGATTGGGGANATTTTTTTTTTACAATTTTCAATTGTTGTTTTACAATAATGCTTATTGATCCCCTAGAGCAGTACGTGATTGGGGATCTGTAACAACACAATTAACCTGTGCATACCTTAAATAACAACCATGTCTTGCATAAGATTCGAACCTAGAACCTCCCGCACCCCAGATCAGGAGCGCACCAACCGACTGCGCCACTGGAGGTCGTGTATTTGATGGTATAGTAACAATAAGTAACTACTATCGGACAAAATCATCATAAGTATGGTGCATATCAATATAATATTCTAGTGCCCATATGGGTGCTATTGTGATGCAAATGCCCGCAATAAACAATCACAGTTGGTCTGCCTCTGTAATCACGCAACAGTGAGACAACAGTAAAATAATGGNCAAATGCCCGCAATAAACAATCACAGTTGGTCTGCCTCTGTAATCACGCAACAGTGAGACAACAGTAAAATAATGGTGACATATTTTTAAAGGGCACACACTCTTGCTCTCAAAGGAGACACAGGGATATGAAAAAAATTGTACATTGCAGACAACAGACAAGAAGTTAAGATAAGAACACCAACAAAAAAAGGTCAGGAGATACAAGTAGCATACAATAACATAACGAGAAGTTAAGATGCCAAGAATTCAGTCAAAACAAAGGTAGATTGCAAAAGTTTCAGACAATGAAAGAACAAGAGTATTTAAGATAAACACACTTCCGACCAAAACAAATGTGGTTTGCAGGAGTAGTAGGCAATTACAGATCATTACAAGAACCCAGGTAAATCAGATGAAACCACAATAAGTATTTAACGAGTCAAAACAAGACCTAGGACACTACTAAACAACAAAATAAATAAACGGGCGTACAAGAAAATTCTCAACTCTCCAAACTACAACAGGCCAAGTCCAAGTGCCAATGAGAAAAACAAACATGTTATGCATCAGACTCTCAAATACGACTCTAAATTGAAGACAAAGAAAAGGGTAGAATCGCAAACTGGTGGTGACACGAAACCAAGCAAGTGTCCTGGCCGCCACTTGGTAGGCTAGCAACTAGTGTGAGACCTGCACTGCCGATGGGTGATCAGTCTACCAACAACCAAGGTTAACAACACAAGCAGAGTTCTACATAGAAACTCTCACAAGGCCACCGAAATTTACAGGCAACCAACACGATCGAAAGAAATTTCCAAATAGTACACTTAATTGAAAATTTAAACATAAGTTAAACATCACAAGTTGATTTTAGGTTGCCATCAAGGATTCGTTGACACGAAGTGCAGCATCTAAGTCCCATATCACATTCACTACATCAAATCCACCAAACAAAGTAATATAAATTAGACTAAAGTCAAAGATAAAGAATAGGAAATACAAACAAAATGTTAACCAAACTGGTAATTATCAAAATGCCCACAGAGCCACAGAGAAAAGACAACGTGTAGAGAAATTGTGTACCATACAACAGTTCTAAAAAAAAAAAATTATGTGCTCGCAACACATGCCAAGACACGAGTACCGAAGTACTGAAACGCGAGAGAGAGAAAATCCCGAAAACCACGACACAAAATTGACAACAAGAAGAGCAGAAATTAAAAGCAATAAATTGAAAAAAAATTAACATGCTATAAAAATAAAAATTGAAACCGCACAGTGTAAATATTTTAATTAAACTAAAATGTAAATGAATGAAAAAAGAAACCATTTCAAACACTGACACCTCAGAGCAGTCTCACAGAGCAGAAAGCCAGCAATGTGGAACCCACCATAAGCAGCTGAGAACAGTGCGCCATTCCTGCGGCCAACAATGGAAAAGAAGCGGCTACTATGGCGAACTCCACACAGCAGACACATTCCACTGGAAAACAGCCATGGCGCACCAGAAGTAAAACAAACCTTAAAAAAATACAAGTATCGAATGTACAAGCGAACAAACCTTAAAGCAGATTATTAGAACAATTTAGACCATACACATAGCTACTTCATATTACACATGACACAATTTCTCAGGACCGAAACTATGCGCATTGTATCACAGGTGACTGAGAATAAAGCAGATCACATAGGGTAACAGTAAAATCTGAACACTGATACAAAGTCAGCATCTCACAAAAAAACGCAGCATATATAGGTAACAAATTACAGATGTGAAAAATAAATAACAGTTAAGACATTTTAGATGACCCTAAACAAACATATCAAGTATTAACTAAACTCTAAAATCAATATAAATCTCTCAAATCAAAACCATAAATAATATAATCCTGTGAAAATAAAATATACAAACTCTGTGTAAACACTATAACCATACACATACGAAACAACTGAATAAGTACTTGACTGGGATATAAAACACTGCAAAACTAAACAAAATGCAGCAGGACCAAAATTATCCGTGAAAACAATAAGCCAATATAAGGTTAATATTAAGAGAAGATTACAACCTGAAAAAAAATGCAAACAGCGTCAAAAGTGTGGCCAAATATTAAAGTAAGCACTGTTCTTAATAAAACAAATTATTGGTTATATTTTTTGTGCCAATAAATAACTTCCAAAACTTTTTATAACGTAGCGAAGGAAAATAAGCACGCGACGATGTATTTAGCACAGGTAGTACACAGCTGTGGGACCATAATGCAACCAACAGTGGCAGCCCTGTAAATAACAAGTGCCAAGCCATCTTGTAACAACGTCGGTACGACAACACTCGAAGGTAACAAAAGGCTTATGAGATCACTTTCCTGTGTGTGTGTGTGTGTGTGTGTGTGTGTGTGTGTGTGCGCGTGCGTGCGTGTGTGTGTGTGTGTGTGTGTGTGTGTGTGAGTTACCCTATTTCAATTTTTCAACGTGTCAGTCGAATTTCACCAAGGTACACACAAAATACTTAGTAAGGACACTTGTATTTTATAGCTGTCAACAACGCCGAACACTTATTATAAAAATGGCGGAATTGTATTATTTAGGTTTAAATAATTTTTTGGGGATCATTCAACCGATTAAACAAAAATGTTATATTCTGGCACACCATTGCAAAATTATTAAATTCTGTGATTGATTTTGTTGCTAAGCTGCCATTTTTTGAGATAGCACGAAGTGGAAAAACACTGTTTTCTCATTATATCTCGAAAACAATTCAACCCGTTCTTACCGAATTTTGAATGTAAGTAATACCATGACAGGCCAGGCGAATGTAATATATTCAAATTGTAAAAGTGAATATTTTCAAAATAGCGGCTATAAAAATATTTCAGGTTTGTTTTGTATATCTAACATACCATTTAACCAATATCATCCTAATTGTGTATGCTAATATTTATATAACAAGCATCATATATGCAAACACGAAGTCATTTTTGTATGCTATTTTGTAAGATAGTGCCACATGAATGAATAAAAATTTTTCTTGATATTTCGGTTAAAAATGAAATGATTTATGCCTACCAAATTTGGTAAAATGTGTAACTGCAACAAATTATGTTAACTTGTTTGGTTTTAGGATCTCAGGCACTTATTTTCAAAATGGCAACCATACAGCTATTTTATCTAAGAATGCTATTTCTTCGAAACCTGTTATCAAATCCAACTGTACTTTGAATAATGGCAGTAGATATTACAAGGTTCAACTGTGTCTACATGGAGCACTATTTTATGTCATTTTATAAGATGGAACCACTTTAATAAATATTTTTTTATCTCATATCTCGGAAAACAATTGACATATTCCTACAAAATTAAGCATACAAGTAGTAAGCAGCAGATTATGTAAAATAGTATGTTCTAATATTTTACACTTATTTTCAAAATGGCCGCTATACAGCTATTTTAGCTCAAATTCTGTATCGTCGAAATTATGTAATCAATTCCAACATAACTGTATTTGTTGGAAGTAGATATTACAACTATGAACCTTGTCTATACGAAGAATCTTTTGTCTGCAATTTTGCAAGATACTGCCACACTATAAAATAAATGTTTTTCTGTATCTCGGGAAACAATTAAATGATTCTTATCAAGTTTGACAAAGAAGTAGTACTGCAGCAAATGATTTAAAAAAGGTATGTTTTAAGTACAGCAGACACTCATTAAAAAATGGCAGACATATACACGTTTTAGNTCACGTGGCAACTCTGCTATATCCCTCAAACCACGATGGAATTCTCCGTGCAATACAGGCTGATTATAAAATCATGGGACAAACATTGAGAGGTGGTAGAGCTCACTAAATGAAACAATTATTGTATAGAAATATATGGGCGGCAGTGACGCGTTGAGGCACAAACACAAAAATAACACAAGAAATGCAACACATTGTTTATTTAGAACGTCGCCGCTTAAAACCTTTTTACAGCAATGTTTATAATAATTGCTCAAAATTGCTACCACCGACAGTAATGCAAGCTTGGTAGCGTCGGTGGAGTGATTGACGAACAGATTCAAATACGCCGGGTATTTCACGCACGCCTCCATTGTCAGCCAATCACGCCATATGTAGAGGTCGCCAAGCATGCGTGACTGTTGGTGGAAGCATTTCCAGCAACTGTTTTAACATTTTCTGTACGGAATCACTCCTTAAGTATGCTGCTAATGAACATTTTATGTTTCCGTTAATGTGTTATGTTTTTGTGTTTGTACCTCAACGCGTCGCTCCCGCCCATATATTCCTATGCAATTATTGTTTATTTTAGTGAGCTCTACCACCCCTCAATGTTTGTCCCATGATTTAAGAATCACGCTGTATATTACCGCTATCAACTTTATTTACATTTATTATATTTTGCCGGATACATTATGCGATACGAATAAATAAAGGTTTTATGCCTTATCTTCTCGGAAAACTATTTACACATCCCTGCCAATTTGGCAGACAAATAGTACTGCAACAGATGATGTAAATAGGTATAATCTAAGAAACAAATACTTATATCAAAAATGGCAGCTTTATATGCCATATAGATTAATATGCTTTTATCGTCTAAACGATGCAAACAATTGCAATTTAATTTTCTATGCTAGCGGTATATAGGGCGAGTCACCTAAGATGTTAACATATAATATTGCCGAAAATGTTGAAGATATCGTAATCCAGTTTTCACCCAGATGAATTGAAATAAATACCATACTAGATGATGTGTAGCGTCATGTCATAGCAATGTTAATTATAGCGATAGTTAAAGCAAACTTGGTGTTTTTAAATGGAAGTATAGTAATTTCTGCTGATGGTAACGTCGATCTGAAAGAGACGAACTCAACGTATCACTCTCCGCTATCGGATAAGTAGTTACGGACAAATTACAGCATGTTGAAAGTAGTGTTTCTCTGGTTGTACCATCAGCCTGTGTGCCGTCTCATGCGTATCTTCATGATTTCATAAGTAAATGTCGCGCCCAGCTGCTGGGTAGCTCCTGCGAGATGCAACTAAACGCAACTAATGACAAGAGGGGCAAAAGTGGGATAAAGGGTCATTAAAAACTGATACTGGCCACATTCGGCTACATCAGGCTGGACCGGCACACCAATTGGAAGGCAAAGGACGTGGCATCTAGGGATGATGCACCAGTTAACGACGGTAACAGCTCTGCTTTTGATTCAGTCAGAGCCTTGCATCACAGTTGAATGTTACTATCTGAATGGCGATGTTAAAACAGGAAATGGAGGTATCGTGTGTTTTCAGTAATAACATCCTATTTGCATCAATTTATCATGTGTTTCATTCCGAGTTACACGTTTACAACGTATATTTTCACCAAAGACAAAATAATGGAAAACACAAATGAAAGTGGTGATAAACACAGTTCTATTATTGCTTTATGTCTGCAAGTGCTCGAAATGCGCACCGCTGATAGCAATACACATTTGTAGTCGTTTGTGCAAAGATACCTGGACAGACTGAAGATTTCCCTGTGATATCGTTGCACATTCTGAGACAATGCGGTGTTTAAAATCGTCCAGTGTCATCGGGGCTTGTGCACAGACTTTATCTTTAAGCATTCCCCAGAGAAAAAAGCTCAAAGAGCGTCACATCAGGCAACCGTGAAGGCCACCTGTTAACGCCTTCATGCCTTATCCAGAGACTAGGAAATAACTGAGCTAGTGTTCGCCTAGCCACACGAGTGTAGTGATCTGGGTACCCATCGTTCTGGTACCACATATTGTATTGCAAGTGATACTTCCTCTAGGAGAGTCGGTAGCATGTCGGTAAGGAAGTTAACGTACATGTTACCTGTTACTGTTCCCTCGAAGAAGTGCGCACCAGGTACATTATTTCCAATGATCCCAAACCACAAGTATACACTACACTCTACCTGATGTTCTACCTGCCGCAGCCCGTGTAGATTGTCAGCAGCCCAATAAAGCATATTTCTGATATACGCATGTCCATGATTGGTGAATGTTGCTTCGTCAGTAAACAGATTTCTTTAAGAAAGAACCTATTCTACCGATATCGCATCAAAAGCGAGCGGCAGTATTCTATGCGTCGTATGTAATCCCGCTGGGCAAGCTGCTAGTGAAGTGATGCATGAAGCGGATGGAATCTGCTTGTGTGCAAAATGCGAATGACGCTGGACAGAACCGCTCACGACAACTCTGGAGCTAACATGTGGGTTATAAGCAACAGCTGCCAGAACATTTATTTCTTTCAAACCGCTCGTTGCAGACCTGCCCCTTACCCTCGGCGTAGAATTCTAGTGCCCTTTCAATAACAATGTCTTGCACAGTCGCGAAATTGTCATGATTGTTGGACACTACCTCTCTGAATAACGTTGTGCGTACAAAAAAGCTGTTCTCTTCGCGTTCCTTCTGTATTCTCCATAAAGAAGTAGAATATGCAAATTTTCTTGATTCGTGAACCATATTCTCTTCACACTACACATTAGCACTCCACAGTTAGAATACAGAGCTGCATGTACTCACTGTCTCTTGTATACCGGTTCAGATGACCCTAAACAAACATATCAAGTATTAACTAAACTCTAAAATCAATATAAATCTCTCAAATCAAAACCATTAATAATATAATCCTGTGAAAATAAAATATACAAACACTGTGTAAACACTATAACCATACACATACGAAACAACTGAATAAATACTTGACTGGGATATAAAACACTGCAAAACTAAACAAAATGCAGCAGGACCAAAATTATCCGTGAAAACAATAAGCCAATATAAGGTTAATATTAAGGGAAGATGACAACCTGAAAAAAAATGCAAACAGCGTCAAAAGTGTGGCCAAATATTAAAGTAAGCACTGTTCTTAATAAAACAAATTATTGGTTATATTTTTTGTGCCAATAAATAACTTCCAAAACTTTTTATAACGTAGCGAAGGAAAATAAGCACGCGACGATGTATTTAGCACAGGTAGTACACAGCTGTGGGACCATAATGCAACCAACAGTGGCAGCCCTGTAAATAACAAGTGCCAAGCCATCTTGTAACAACGTCGGTACGACAACACTCGAAGGTAACAAAAGGCTTATGAGATCACTTTCCTGTGTGTGTGTGTGTGTGTGTGTGTGTGTGTG
>NQII01008927.1:47324-61992 GCA_002778355.1 Clitarchus hookeri | reverse complement strand
TTTAATTACACATTGTAATACCATATTTTGGTTAGGTGATTCGTACACTCACATTTACGTCTATATAACCCTACATACCTAGGTTAGTATAAAACCCAACAATCCTAGGTTAGTTTAAAAATGTAAAATAGGTATTCACCCATCGTGGGGTTAGGTTCTGTTATGTTAGGTGGGCACATGTTACAAAATTAGTCGGACGTTATTGCCCGTCGTATATTCGTGTTCTGCATCATTAGTGGAGTGTAAATATACCATTTTTCGTGAAATTATTGTAATTTTTTACAGAAACGCCCCTTAAACTTAATAATTACCCAAATAAAACGTTAAAAATACACGTAGACCACATTCGACGATGTTATCAAGTTATTAACATATTTTCATTATGTTCTTGTAAACACATTTCATAAGCCAACATAATTGACCTTAGCACACACAACTTGCAAACGCAATGGTTAATACTACATATATTTTAACATACCTTAGAACTGTGGATCTGAAGTGTATGATTATTTCTGCCGCTCTTTCCGCGACGTTGCAGGGTTTCATTTCCCCTCGCCTAATTAGGGAATACAACGATTCGGTGAGGTTAATGATGTCCTGTTGGCGTTGGTGACTTCTCTTTTATTCACCTTTCTAGAACTCATGACTGCACACAAAAACTACCGCAATATATAACGTAAAATACAATAAATAAAATTTTAAGCAATCCTGAAATAAATGTAAAAAATATTAAACAAGTGAGAACGCACTACGAGTAATCTCTTATACAGGTATCAGAAACGAAAGAAATCGGCACAACGAGAAATAATAAAAAGAGGATATAAGTAAAAAAAAAAACCAGTAAATGAATTATTATAGGTTAAACAAGATAATCGCACCAATTCTCTGGCACCTGTGTCGACCACATCTCTCCAACACACGGAACGAAGGTTTGTAAACAAATGGCTGCTCTACTTTCACCTTGAGCGTGAACATGTGAGTATGCAAGAAACATTGAAATCAAAGTACGTTAGCATCACGTCATTAATAATTGGCATAATAAGATACAAGTCTTTTCGAAACCCATTTGTAAGCGATAAATTAACCATTATGTTAAAAATTTAGAACTATGTCCTCTCTTTGTGCTGGCAACCTAACGGCATAACTGTATCCGCGCTCGCCGCTGTTTGTAATGCTATATGCATATCACTAACGGCTAGGGTGTTTTTTCAAAGGTTGATTTGCAAAAGATTCTTCCAGTTGTGAACCGACTGTATATATTTCATAGTCTCACTCCTTTTTCAATTTGGTAGTGTCCCCATGGTAGTGTATTAATACCATCTTTAAAATAATTTTTTTGTCATCTTCGGAACTTGATGCTTTTTTTGTCAACTCCATTTTAAACAGTTTATGTTTATTAGTTCTTATGAGATTCATACATTTGTACAACATTTCTTTTCCAAACAAGAACTTTTTGTAGTCATCAAAACTTATCTCATTCCTGACTAGAGTATTTTTCACACTCTTTGCTCTTTTCTGTACATCACCTTCCACATTTAAGGCATACATTTTAGCTCTTAAACAAATAAATTCTTCCATTACATTCCCATTATATTCTTCTTTCATTTTGCCTATACTTTTCTTATTTATTTGTGATATGTTATATATATATATTATTTCTTGGATAATCACTTGTATCAAAATGACCGATAATTTATTTCATGTCCCTGTANATATATATATATATTATTTCTTGGATAATCACTTGAATCAAAATGACCGATAATTTATTACATGTCCCTGTAGAAGTTTAATGTATTTATATAATTTATGTATGAGTCAGTATCTTGATAGCACAGTTCAATATTTTCCCCATGCTTTGGTTTCATCATATTATATAGAAAATCGTACAGTAAGGTTTTTCACAAGTCAAGTATGTTTAGTCCAACATAAATGGGCTTGTTAAAGAACAACTTAGTTTCATCATGTGAACAGTGACCAAAGAGTTAGTAAATATAGTTCTATCTTTAAAATGTTGTTTAGNAGTTTCATCATGTGAACAGTGACCAAAGAGTTAGTAAATATAGTTCTATCTTTAAAATGTTGTTTAGCCACTAATTTAGCCACATGCTTGCTTCTTGTGCACAACCATATATCCACTCTGTTTCTAATGTTCTCNCTAATTTAGCCACATGCTTGCTTCTTGTGCACAACCATATATCCACTCTGTTTCTAATGTTCTCCATTGTTTTACCAAATACAGAGTTGTGACGCGGTCGGTTACCAGAGTTGGAATGTAATGATTATGGATTTGCCCGGCGCCACAACTCCGCGGTGAGCTGATGAGATTTTTGGGTCGTAGCCGGCTGCCGGGTCCCCAAGAGACCATTGTGTGGTAGTCTTATTATGAAATTGCGAGCTGTATGGCCGCTGCGTACGCCTGAATTAATAACGCACTCAAGTTTTATATGTATATAATTATTTTATTGAACACTTTGATCAAACACGTGGTGACCGCGTGGTCATATAAACACACTGCTGGATTATAATTACTTAAGGCGCGTGACGCTGCTCTCTCCTCGGTGAGATGTAACATAAAAATAGTAGTTGCTTCGTGAATGATATGATGATGCGATTGCCGAGTGAGGTTGCAGCCTGAGAGGCTGGTACCGAGGTTCTTGAGAAACGAGAGACTTACCACGTCCGCTCGCGCCGAAGTGATGTTGCCTACTAGACTGCGCAATGCATCGGCTCGCGCCACCTAAGCACGGCCGACACCTGGCGGTGGAGAGATGAAACAAATGCGACTTAAAATGCTAATGAGATGTAAACATGTTATACCTTATATAAACATAATTAAACACAATTTTAATAATAAAACACAATTACCCTTGTACTTACATAATAAAACACCATTATATTAATATTAAATATAAGTATTGACTCGTAGCAGCCACTGCATTGCCAACTTGAAAATGTCACATGTCCCTGGCTAGCTATGTATGTGATGACTGTTTTGACACACGATAATTATGGTANCCAACTTGAAAATGTCACATGTCCCTGGCTAGCTATGTATGTGATGACTGTTTTGACACACGATAATTATGGTATAAATCAATACTGAATAACTACTAAACACTAATGTACTCGTTCCCACAAGCCTGTCGGTGTGGTGCGTCTGGTGTGAGCACACTGCGGCAGTCAGTGGGCAAAAGGACTCGTGAACGTGCGGTTNAGCCTGTCGGTGTGGTGCGTCTGGTGTGAGCACACTGCGGCAGTCAGTGGGCAAAAGGACTCGTGAACGTGCGGTTAACGTCAGTTGTTCATAAGTTTATAAAAGTCCTTTCCAAATCATTAGATGCCTTCGTTCGCATATTTGTGTTTAGATCAATATAGGACTTGAGCCAGTCTGATTGGTNTTTCCAAATCATTAGATGCCTTCGTTCGCATATTTGTGTTTAGATCAATATAGGACTTGAGCCAGTCTGATTGGTCCAACTCCAGAACTCTATGGATCTTCTTCAACTTCATTCCGAGGGACAGATATTGCTTAAGACTTACGTAGTGGAGTACATTTCTTTCTTTGTAATATAGGACAGTTAAAAATTTAGGCATTTTAGAGCCTTCATATATTCTATTCTCTNTCATTCCGAGGGACAGATATTGCTTAAGATTTACGTAGTGCAGTACATTTCTTTCTTTGTCATATAGGACAGTTAAAAATTTAGGCATTTTAGAGCCATCATATATTCTATTATCTGGAGCAAGTGGAATATCACTGTGGAGGTTATGTAGTNAATATAGGACAGTTAAAAATTTAGGCATTTTAGAGCCTTCATATATTCTATTCTCTGGAGCAAGTGGAATATCACTGTGGAGGTTATGTAGTTCATGTGGATACTACAAATCAACTTCCTATATATAGCCTTTTCTGGCATCATCTCGAATTTTTGTCACATCTATATTTGTATTTCTTCACTTAAAACCACCATAAGGTAAATACTGACTCATAGCCCATCCATATAAGTTATTGGCATCCAGGTATGCCAGATAATAGTCTTCAACTTTGGCATCATAATCATTCATGTATTTATTATTTGCTTTGGCATACCTCTTGAAACATTGTGATAGTCTACCACGAATACCTTTTTCTATAATCGAAATCAAGTTGTAATCCGTTAGTAGTTCTAGTTATGTTTTTTTATGTGTGAGCATAGCATCCCACGCTAGCCCTGGTGCTGTGAAATACCATGCCGAATCTACCTTATATGGTTTGAGACATTCATCTCTAACATTTTCTATAATATCACCCAATATCAATACATCTGTTATGTTATACAACTGAGTATACTCTCCTAAGGATTTGATGTTGAAAGATTCCCACACCTTTATTGCAAACTCGTAGTCCTCATCTGTAATATCACATTTGTTGAGTTTGTTGTAAAATGCATCCTTAATAGGTAGTGAGTGATATCTCACAAAATTTTTCAACACTATCAATGTAGTCATATGGGTAAACGCCTTTCTTTATAACACAATCTAGGAGTTCATTGGAAAAATGCTTTATTCGCTTCCCGGAATTGGCTTCTGGAAAGATTGCTAGAGAGCTTATCGATGCTGCTAGCCATACATTTATATGAGTCAATAAATCTTAGATTTATGCCCTCACATACATGATTAGTGAAAGAAATATATTTTTCCTCATTGTTGGGAATTAAGTCAATTTANCTTTACAAATAAATGTGTGTCATATCCAGATAGATTGTGTATAAACACAGGAACAAAACATGGATTTCTATAGGATAAGTTACAATCTTTATGTGCGGCTCCTCTAAATTTACCTGTAAGGTGGTCATGGTCTCTCACAGGGTCTCCATCCAAAGTCTATTCACATATATGGCAATGGGTGGCTGTATTATAACCAATTTGTTCTTTCTTGGTCAAGGGAATCATTGGCTTTTCATTTTTGTAGACATCTCCTATTGCCTTTGCTTCCTCCATTAACATCTTGACGAATACCCTAGATGCATCACATCCTTCGTAAGTTACTGGTGCCTTATAGTATTCATGTTCATATTTTATATAGTAACTGAAACTAATAGGCTCGTGTTTTTGGTACGGCTTCGTGTAGGAGTCGTTGGGATTTGGTTGGCAAGATTCGATTTTAGTTAACAAACACTCAAAATCGGCATATATCACAAAAGGAACTCTCAAAGAATGATTTTTGTTCTTGAATCTTAGTACATTATTTCTTTTATATCGAAGTTTTACTATAATACCATCATGATCTCGGCAGTGTTCTTCGTGAGCATTTAGCTTGCTTTCAGAGTATAAGAGTTGCAAGTATCTATCACATATGTATATTTGATGGCCATTCTTTACCACCTGTAGTAGTGGTTATTCATTTCATCTTTGATGTAGAGAAGATTAATATGCTTATCCACCTTATTTTTTGTTATTTATAATGGATATATTATATGTTCCTTACTATCCTTGTTTTCTTTTTCTTCATATGTGTATACATGATTACCAGCTTCTTTTCTCAAAGGTTTGTATGCTATTCAATTTCATAGGAAATTCCAGACCCTTAAGTGCTTCGTCAAACTCATGTTCATGATCCAAATACTTGTTCACTCTTTGAGGATCCTTTTGTGCTGGATGTAGTGCGGATAGAATAGACCACAAAAAATATTTTTGATCATTGTTCTTAACATGAATTGCTGCTTGCTTGGATTAGATTTTTTCTGGAAGATACACATAAAATCTACCCTTATATTGAACATATTTTTTTATTCGTACCACTAGGTTGGATATCCTTTTGAGCACCCACTGAGAGCCCTTTGATTCAAATGCACCCATCTCAGCTATAATTTTCAATATGCTATCGGTATAATATTTTTCTAGATAAGTTGATTTCAGTATAATATCGTTCTTGGTTTTAAAAGAGCTTTCTACATATTCGATATTGTCACCAGTTCCTCTTTTGTACTCAGCGAAAAACTTCATGTTTACTTTGAGATCCATTGATTTTAAATGTTGATTGATTATGCTGGTGACAGTTGCTTTTATATCTTTTAGGAAATTATTTGGGTCTTTGTATGCATTCACATTCTTTACAGATTAAGCCTTGATCCTGCTTTAAAATGTTTTTTTAATTTCTTCTACACTGAATCTGAGTGTGTATTAGTGTACTTTGCTTCTCAAGTGACTTCTTATTAGATATGGTTTGTAAAAGTGGTTACAAGTTTCACACTTGACAAATGGTTGTTGAGTTTCTTCTTCTTTCTTTTCATAAAAACATCACACTTAAATTTATATTCGTTCCTAACATTACCAGTTGCATTAGCCTTTTTTATTGCAATGGTCGTCTTCGTATAATAAGACATCAGTATATTTAAATTTTTATTCATTTATTATATTAAAAAATATNAAAAAAATAAATTTCTTTCACGAGCGCATTCTTAGTATACATTTTCGTTCCTTTAAATAAAATAAAGTATCGTGGCTAAGTCTTAGAGCACCTTTTACTAAACGCCTTTTCTAAACGGCTTTTTATAATGGCAAATTTTAACGCAACTATTTTGCGTTGCACGCGCCCGCGATAGTCTTGGCATTATCATAATTTATGGTTATTGTCAAACAATAAGTTTTAAAAGTGGGTTGAAAATGTATGGCTTTTTTAAATCCATTAGTTTTTAAAAGTGGGTTGAAAACAAATGGCTATTTTTTAATCCATTAGTTTTTAAAAGTGGGTTGAAAACATATGGCTATTTTTTAATCCATTAATTTTTGAAATTGGGTTGAAAACGTATGGTTAAAATGAATGCTGCTGAGGAATCGGTATTATCATAATTAATGGTTATTTTCAAACAATTAGTTTTAGAAGTGAGCTGAGAACGGATGGGTATTTTTAACCCATTAGCTTTAAAAGGTGGTTTTAAAAAGGATGGGTATTTTTTAATCCATTAGTTTTTAATAGTGGGTTGAAAACAGATGGGTATTTTTAACCCATTAGCTTTTAAAGTGGTTTGAAAACAGATGGGTACTTTAAACCTATTAGCATTTAAAAGTGGTAAAGCTTAAAATCTATGGTGCTCCAGTGCTGCGTCCGAATTGGAATATTCTATCTACTAATTGCTAATTCTAGGACATTTTGTTGAAATTACATTGAAGGGCGTTGAATTTGCCGTATTTATTTAAAGACTCTTGTAGACAATTTTTACTTTTATCTATGTAGTAAAATTTGTAGAGAAAGGCGATTTTGGCGAAAAAAAGTAACTTATAAAGATTTTGGGGTTAAAACTGTATATTTTGACAGCAACGAGGTCAAGGTAAATGTTAGACATATCCAAGATGGCCGACATGTGAGGTCACAACATAGCTTTCGGTCGGCGCCTGGCTCCTATCCAACATATCCCTTGTTACAGAATTTTTTTTGTATTCTACTCGCCTGGCAGTGAGGAATATAAAACCATATACCAGCCGGGTTATTAGGCACCGGAATGCTTTATGGTCAGAGTGCCAAGACAGAGCTATTGTGGTCTTCAGAGAGTGTGAGATGAGGTACAATACCTAGTAAACATACATGTTATACAAGTTATACTGTATATTCCACTGTTCTACTGCAGCATATAACAACTTAACGGAAACGACTGTTTCGTTTTATTATGTATAAAATAATAAGTCTTATAAACACGGGATGGTATTTTATGTATTGTTATGTTCCAAAACCTGAAAAAGTGCTTGGTGTTTTATTTATATAATGATGATGTACCATATATTGGTATGGTTTGTGTGTCCTTTCTGTACTGGGGACTATAGTTTTAGTTGAATCTAATTTTCCTTCTTGTATATATGTGATGATATTTAAAACATTTCTCGTATTCTATTTCAATTGGGAAGTAATAAGTAAATTTTTTGTAAGGATATTTTAATTTTAAACTAGATATTTAAAAGTAGACAAGTCAATCATTTTTTGTATGATTTCGGAAAATTTATTTGCTGATAAAACATCCGTTTCACATAATAGAATTAAAATAATTTTGCGTACAATTTCCGTAAGTTTACTCCATTAGTTGGGGGAGAATATTAAAATTTTTACATTGAGCCACTCAGATGCATTGTCATTGTTATTCTTTCCTTTTTTTCTAGTAAAAAACCCACACATATAATTTGAATAGTTAATAATAAAAAACACTTGCAAATTAGCTTTAATTTTAAAAATGGGAATTGAAAATGTAAGACAAATTATTATCATGACTTTTCGGAAATTTAATTTGGCTGAGGAGCATATAGGGTGCCGATATAGAGTAAAGTCACTCGTCTTTCACATTTCTTACAAATATCAGGTACTCACAACTTTGGTAGCGCACCAGTGGTTATCACAGCAGTACGCTCTTCAGGTGAGTAAGTTAGACAAGTAAGGAAGACAGGTTAGTCTGAGTAAAGCCTTTATTGCTTGTCTAGGTGTGGGCGAGGCTAGGCGGGGAACTGCTCCAGGTACTGCTGCACTGCGGTATGGCCACGGCTCTTGGCATAGGAGAGGGCATTGTTGCCGTCCCTGTCTGTTGCCGTGGTGTCGGCGCCGGCCTGCACCAGTAGCTTCACTATCTGAACGTTACCTATGTGTACTGCACCCATGAGAGGTGTGAAATCGTAAATGTCCGTCACATTCACGTCGGCCCCGCGCAACATCAGCATCTTCGCGAGCTCGTACTGTCCGCCAGACGCCGCGCCAAGCAGAAGCGTGCAGAAGTATGTGTCAGGCAAGTCGACAGGCATGCCGGCGCACAGTAGCAGCGTGACCAGCTGCGTGTAGCCATGGTAGCCCATATGCCACTGCGCGTTCCCTGAGGACTGGCTCATGTTCTTCAGCTCACCATACACCCCGCTGCTGTGGTCCATCTCAGCATCCAGGCCCCTCTCCAACGTCGGCCAGTCTCTGGAGCCGCTGTACTGTAGCACCTGCGAACACGCGCCAGTTGTGATGCGGCTGTCACGACAGTCGCCATGGCAGACCGGGCTCCATTCCCGGGGGAAATGGGGCAGGAGTTTCCCCGGGCAACTCGGTCACTCCTCCAGCACATCATTCCGTCACAACTCCATCCTCACTTAATATCGTTCTCAACGACACTTAAGTTATTGGCAGTTTAGAATCTGCCAAATACATTTCTTTTTTACTCATGCATCCACCATACGAACATAAACATTCATCCCATCACACGCCTACACAATCTGATCAGAAATATCCGGACATCCCTCTGTAAAAGTAAACTGTCGCCCACCTGTCACTATGGCCACCATTACCACTATAAAGGGTGGCAGAGGGCTTAATGTTTGTCGGTACCACGCGATAGCAGCAGAATGAGTGGAACAAGGGAGCACAGTGACTTAATAGTGGTACAGTTATTGGTTACCACATCAGTAAGCAATATTATCACCCGAAGGGGGAGAGCGTGGGACCAGATGGGATCGAATAATTAGGGAGTTGAGCCGTTCTTTCTACAGCTATCGTTAAAATATTAAAATAATAATAATTAATTCACAAGTTTTTAGGGAATTAGCGAACTACCTGTAGATTGGTTCATAGATCAATTTAATATACGAGTAAGAATAGTAACAATAACAATCCAGTTTGTTTTCAATTCGGAAAACGTATCTGTAAAACATTATTATTGACATACAAGTATCAAAATTATCAAAAGAGGGAAGGCAGTCACGGCCGAGGATTCAACATAAATAGACGCAAAATATGAATAATCGACAAGCTGCCTCGCAGTACATAAAAAGGTTTAAACAATACATAGTGGATCCATTACCGAGATATTTATTTAGACTATCCTACAGCTCAAAACCGGAGTCAGTGCATAATTAAGTTAGTTGTGGTACATGGACGAGAAAGGGACACAACTGAATTCGAAAGAAAACTAAATATGTGGACTAGTTGTGCTGGCCCCAGAACGTCTACCAATTAACTCCATCTACATAATTGAAAAGTAAAAGTTACTTATCTACATGGCGTTATTCCACCGTTTGCCTTAGGCCTTGGACTTTCGCCGCCACCTTCTCAATAGAAGAGCAAAGACAAAAGAGCAAAGAGCAAGTGAGACCACGCAGTTAGGTTTTTTTATAAACTTGCGCACACCTGCCACGGGAATAGAGAGAGCTTTCACAATACATTTCCCTATCATTCTTCTGCTGATCGTTTGCATATAAAGTCGAAACAAATATAGAACAGCGCACGCGGGAGTGAGACAGAAAGTTCGCTCACCATTACGCTTCAAACTCACGTGTTCATATGCGTCTGAGTCGTTATTATAGTGTCCGGTAGACACAATGTAAGATGGCCACCCAAAGACCCTACCCACGGAAATTAGCGCGAATAGCACTGCTGACGGCATTCATAAGAAGGAAAACAGATCGTTTTTAAAGATTTCGTCCAGTTGCAGAGCTAAAGAGTTTATTCTTTTCCCGTGTTAATAGATCCTGACAGAAGCATTACCTTAAGTTAAGGCTACACAAACCAAGTAAAATTTAAGTTGTGCATCAGAATAAAAAAACTCATATAAATTTTCATCTCCAAAAAAAAAATTCTGGAACAATACNAAAATTTAAGTTGTGCATCAGAATAAAAAAACTCATATAAATTTTCATCTCCAAAAAAAAAATTCTGGAACAATACGTGAGGTTTATTCTGCCATTCTGATGTTTCCCAAATCGACTGACAGGTAGTGATTGTCATGTAGAAAAGGAAAGTAAAACCGCAACAAAACCGAGGCTGTGTAGTCTACGAGTGTTGACCGACAGAGATCGTCAAGCATCAGAGAAAGTGGTAGGAGAACATCGCAAAACATCATGTGATACTATCATCCATGACATCCACAGTGCCACTTAACATGCAGCTAACACCAAGTGTGAGCACTGAGAAGTGGGAAGACTGCGGTTCAAAGATCAGCAACTGCCTGTAAACTTATCATTTCACCGGTGAACATGGCGATGTAAAGAGCACCATCATGGCAAAAGGTCTCGGAAATTCTGTGACCATGTGCGCTCCCCTTCCTGGTGCATCTTGACAAAACAATTTCCAGCAGCATAATGCCCGGCAAGTGTGTCGTGCCCATAGAGAAGGAAGTGGTCGTTCCAGGGATCTGGTCTCGCTCATCCAGAACTTTTGGGAACATATTGGAATGCAACATCAGTCAGTGGCAACTATNCAAGGTCCCTAGACCTCTCGCTCATCCAGAACTTTTGGGAACATATTGGAATGCAACATCAGTCAGTGGCAACTATAGCATATTTGTAGGTTCAGCTGCTTCATCTGAGGCAGGATCTTCCTCAGAAGGACATCCTTCGTCTGTATGCCTCCNGGTTCAGCTGCTTCATCTGAGGCAGGATCTTCCTCAGAAGGACATCCTTCGTCTGTATGCCTCCATGCCCATGCCAGCTATCCCCGTGCTGTGGGTAGTCCAACACCATACTAAGTGCACCCTGTAAGTGTTGGTTCCTTGCAAAGTACGCTTGGTTCTGTATACTCACTACTATGTTCTGTGCCAGTATGCACGTATGTGCCCCCGCAATGGCAAATTTAGGGTAATCCATTTTTTTTTGCAAAAAAGTTTAATTTTGTTTTATTTTTTAAATTTTTTTATATTATTCCTGGTTTTCTTTATTCTGNCCCCGCAATGGCAAATTTAGGGTAATCCATTTTTTTTGCAAAAAAGTGTAATTTTGTTTTATTTTTTAAATTTTTTAATATTATTCCTGGTTTTCTTTATTCTGATTCGGTTGTCTGCTACATCAGTATCCGGTAAACAATAAATTATAACTAATGTATTTATGTTAAAACTGAAACTTTAGTAAAAACAATTTGTAATTTATAAAACTTGACACTAGGCTGGCTGTGTACGCCCCACAGTTGGGAAGCCAAATAACACATCCAAAAGAGTACGTAGCATCTCTTTTTAATGCCTAGTGGCACAGACTATATGATGCCTGAAGGTTAAGGGGTTTGCAATATTGTAGACTTTGGCTGTTTCATTTTGAAGGACGAATATATTGTCTCGAATTTAACACAAATAAAATACATAAGCACTTGAGAGGTGAGGTACTGCAATAATTTGGTTACTCGGATTGACTGCTAACGACTTCTAATGACTTCGCGATGGAGGGGGGCTTCTCTTGGCGGTGATTATATATTTAACTCTTGCTGGTATGATGTCAGCTGTGGAGGGGGAGCTCCGGCGATGGGCGGCCTTGGCAAGGCCGCAGTTGCTGCCGTCTCACTGTGGTGATGTTCTACTGACGTGGCCAGGGGTCCGAACCCCTGACCTCACTCTCTGCTTGGCGATCTTCGACTGACTGCTCTCTCGAACTAACCTCTCTGCGCGGTACTAATGAACTGACCGACCTCTCTGCGCAGTACTAATGAACTGAATTCCCACTACTCACGAAAAGGGTTTTTTATGCTTGCCAGCCTCCAGCCTTAATTGTCGGCACGTGTAGCCTTATGTGGAGGAGGAGGTGAGGGGATAGGACGCAGAACATTGCGTTTCCAAACACGTGTCCTGGTTCCCGAAGATTTTGAAACTTTGAAGGGAGGTGGGGGGTAGTACCTCGCCCCTAGCTTACTCTCTTCAGCTATTTCTTCGGAGCGTTTCCACATTGTCCTGTGGTTAGTTAAGGGGGGAGGGGGTGTTCTCGGCACAATTATCCAGCTCGTCAGCTATTTCTGCCGCGGTGCGTGTATTTTGAATTCAGGCGGAATACACATGATTATTTGGTGATATCCCGTGAAACCTCTGTGCTCCACAGATCTCACGGGCTGGCTAGAGGCCTAGGGCGGGGAAGGGGGGTGGCAGGGAGGCCCACGCAGCAGGACGCGCAGCAAGACACGTGTAACTGCGGCGCGTCACCTGCCTGTGCCACGTGTCGACTGGAATACGCTCGCAAAGTGGGTCAGCGATGCTCTTATTCCCAAAAGACGTCACACGTCAAACTGGTCCAACAAAAATGCTTATAATATATTTTTTCAAACTGAAAGAACATTTATATCATACCAGAAAAAAAGAGATGTTTTGAATTATAAAGTGGCAATTTAAATACTAGCTGAAATTAACAATAATTTTACATTTGAATTCAAAAAGGTAAAATCGTAGAAAATTACAACGAACGCTCAAGCAAATATAAGAGTTCTGAAATATTTTTTTTGCATGTCTGGATTATAGGCATACAACTTATTTAAAAAACCGCGTGAATTTGTTTTCATGTAACATTTATGAATGCACAGATTTTTAATTCTTGATTTTAATAAGAATTATGTGTTGAAGCAGTTTTTTTTCAGAGCAAATTCGAGCCCAAGATTATACGAAAGTTGACTGTGTGTATCTTCATGAGGAGAGATAGTCCAGCTTTAAGTACGGTGGTCATCATAATGATATGGGCTTAATGACATGCTGAGTGTACACACACTAGGTGCACATTTTACTGCGTCCACATTGAAACAAAGAAGCTCAAGGTCGAGACTAGCTCAGTCAGATACACACTATGCTCAACATCCCAAGTGACGAATCCCTGCCAAATAACGAGCTGCCTCAACACTTGGCGAGCAGCCAGCAATAAACCAAGACTGATGTTCTCGACCTTGGCTCTGTTGATATTCGTATCTCATGAAACTAGTTTGCTTCACCCTTGAACCTTACCCTGGTGTTCTGACAGGTGACCCTGAATCCAGTTGCATACCTAAGTAAGTGCATGTATCAAGTCTGTTTGTCCTCGGTGCTTGTCTGTTTCAAATAATTCCTATAATACTTCGCAGCAGTTGCTCAACATGCAATTTGAACATCACAAAAAAAAAACAACAATTAATAAAATGATTTCCAGCATGTTCTTCGTTGACCACAAATGTAGATTAATAACTGTTCCCCCTTGGTGTTTACGATTAGGTGTTATCATCGGACATTTGTTTGTTACGCCTTACTATGGCGAGTCTTTAAAGCTGTTATGCACCAATGCACTTTGGTGTGCGTATTTATTGCATCATAAGGGTTTCAATGTGATCGCTTTTACCTAACCTTAATCAAACATAACTAACCTAACGTAATGAAATGTAACCTGACCACACCTCACTAACATGACGTAAACTCACTGAATCTGAACTTACATGAATGCTAACCAAAATTAATCAAGATCCATATAACTCACCTTAATATAACATAATCTAAGCCATACAATAAGAACATTAGCTAACCTTACTGAGTCGACCTAACCTCAGAAACCTTTCTTTACCTAACCTTCTGGTATTTATAACGAATCTAATATAACCTTATATAACATGCCACTACTTAACACATCCTATCTTAAGCTAACATAACCTTAACCAATGAAATAATATAAATTATTAAAATAATAATATGTTTTAATTTTATAGTGTAACTTGTTTTCACTGCCATGTCATATTCCCACGGGATGAGTTAGCCCAAAACCTTGCCTAGTTTGTTCACGCAGTATACTGTTACACATTATTATCTCCCAAGGAGTTATCTATACAGTCGCCTCTTGTCAGGATGTGAATCCCCTGATGGCTTAACAGCCGAAAATATCTAAGTCCCTTCTTAAATATACTTAATAATGTAAAGTTTAGATACAATTTTTTTCGTCATATTAAATATAATTGAGGAAAAATTTATGC
>NQII01008927.1:32918-45215 GCA_002778355.1 Clitarchus hookeri | reverse complement strand
GTTAGCATAATTAATGTTTTAAAAAAACCAATATGAACTTTGTTGTTTCTATTAGAACTGTAGCTTTTTGAAAAGAGTTCAATGATTCCAAATCGGTTTTGCGCCAAATGACGGCATGTGTATTTCTAATTGAGAAAACATCACATTCGTTGGTCTAGATATACTGCAGGCTGTAGTAATTACTATTCATGACAATAACATATGTCACTGCCTCACTACCATTATGCGACTCCATAAAGCTATGGGCCATAGGTTATGTCTTTTAACACGCAGCATTACCAGGTTTTTAATCTTCTGCGGAGGTTGTTCCCCACACTCAAGCACATCCTTCTTCTTACTCTCCAGCTAAAAGCACACACAGTGAAACATGTAAAATACACCACGCAATTTGCACTTTTCTGTTTAAAATATGTTCAATGTTCAGTGTCTAATAGAAATTTGGGAACCTATCAACTATGTATCATTTTGAGAATGACAATTCTCACTATTGTGTTNGTTCAGTGTCTAATAGAAATTTGGGAACCTATCAACTATGTATCATTTTGAGAATGACAATTCTCACTATTGTGTTGTAGAGAAATGCCATATTTTTGTAAATCTAGTTACTCAATTCTGAAAATATTCAGTATAATAAAAAACCAGGAAATAATTTGTGCTAACATTTAACTTCTTTAATCTAAAGCATGTCAAATAACTAAAAAATATGTGATTAATTATTTATAATAAAGTTAACATATAACGCAATACATTAGGTAAGTGTAATTAGTCTGACTTGTTTTATTATTATTCCTGGAAATTTTCATCGTGTATTATAACCACTATGATTTTCAATGTCTAGTATATGCAAGTAGCAACTAAAAAACCATATTACTAAAAAATTGCCATGAATTTTTTTTTTATTGTTTCTAACATCTCTTAACTCACGTAAAATATATCCAGCTTTGTTAAAAATTTTAAAATATCTAAAAGTGACAAAAGTTATTTACTGTATTTAAATATCGCTTCATAAGTTTGTGTTGTGGTACCATGTAAGCCCATAATAAAAAATAAAATAAGTGGTTAACCTTCAAACTTAGACCTAAGAAATTAATGAAAAAATTATTGAAGTCTATAAATTTCGTCAAATTTAATAGTGGTGCCCACTTAGAATATTTGGCTCCCACTCAAAATTATTTTTAATTTCACCGTGGGATGGCATAAATATATTTATCCAGAAATTATTAATGTATTTAGTATGCAAATAAATTTTTTATGTTATTATCAAAATTTTTAAAAAAATAGAAGTAGTGCACTAATTATGTGCGCACAAAGTGCCGCACTTCAGAACTTTGTGGCGTAGCTAACCCAAATTTTAATAAAGTAAAAAAAATGCCATTAATTTACTTTTCAAAATTTGCTCGAAGCAAATTACATTTCAAAATTTTAGTAATAAGACTACGTAAAAAAAATTCGGCACAAGATGTTTTCATTATTTTGCATTTTAACTGCATTGTGGTTTATGTTATATTAAAAATACATTATTTTGAGAATAATCTAGAAAAACAATTGTTAGTTGGCCTACCGAAGTATATGTTACTACTGCGGAACCAGGGATAAATAAAAGAAGGTTTTCAAAACATGCAGTAGCAGGGCGTATTATACGGGAACCTCACCCGACTCCTAGTTTTCTAGTTCAGAGTTGAGTGAAGCTAAAATGCATAACGCAATGTGTACGCAAATGGAGCATTAAAGAATACAGAGGAGAAACAGTTGATTATTCCAAGAAATGCAAGCGCACACACCAGAAAAAAGGCACCACAGTCCAGTAACATTTCCGAACGCTTTCCACCAATCAGCGCCTGGTAACTTACTTCTTAGTCAGCAGCCTAGCCAATAGGTGACCTATCGCAGCATGTAGTAACCAATCACACGTTTCCAGAGCCTCGTGCAGACAATCAGCGAGAGGCTACGTCCACACAAAAGCAAACGCCACATAGTTTAGCCTCTGTGTACTTCTCTACTCTGTGGCACAGACACACGTCTGTTACTGCCACGACCATATCTTGCCTCTTGCCCGCCAGTCAAGATAAGGACTGATAACACTGGCCAACAAAAGGAAATTTTTTTTTGGTGCCGGAAAACGAAGGACTGATTTGGGATATTTTTAATGTGCTGATTGCAAAAATGTCATCAGATATCGTCTATCAGCTCTAGTTTTTGAGATACGGGCTAATATATTTTAGTTCTGATAAAAGGCATAATTAAAGAAATACAAATATATTTTGAGGTCAAAATAGAACAACAACGTCTGATGAAATTAAACCAACTCACTCAGACAACGACAGTGACTTTAAAGCAGATTTAACAATTCCTCAACGTTTTAACCAGCAAGAAATGAACGATCTCATAAGAGACCTCAACCTCTCAAAGGAGTCTGCGAATTACTTGCATCCAGATTAAATGAAAAGAATCTTCTTTATCCAAGTACCAATTGTAATTTTTATCGTTAAAAAATAAGGATTTGCTGCCATTTTTTTCTCAGGAAAATAACCTGGTGTTCTGTAACGATATAAATGGATTCCTAAAAAAAATGGATATGTTAGAATACACACCAGACGAATGGCACCTTTTTATTGACAGTTAAAAACGTAGTTTACTTCCACCCTTGCATATTAAATTGGGGCTTATGAAGCAATTTGTGAAAGCTTTAAATCGAGATGGACTTTGTTTTGGTTACTTGACACGTACATTTCCTAGGATTAGTATGGAAAAACTAAAACCCGGCATATTTCATGGTCCTCAAATAAGGCAGCTTATCAAATATCCCCAATTTGCCGCATCAATGAACGAGATTGGATATCACGCTTGGTGTTCATTTGTTCAAGTGGTTCAAAATTTTCTTGGAAAACATAAGGCAGAGAATTACATAGAGTTAGTAGAAACTATGCTTTCAAACTTAAATGCTCTCGGTTGTAACGTGAATATAAATGTTCACTATCTCCACAACCACCTAGATCGCTTTCCAGACAACTTAGGTGATTGTAGTAAAGGAGAGGGAGAAAGATTCCATCAGGACATAAAAACTATGGAAGATCAATATCAAGGGCGATGGAATAGCCACATGATGGCCGAGTACTGTTGGAGTCTTCAGTGAGACTGTCCAAGTAGACTCCATGCTAGAAAGTCCTATAAAAGAAAAGAAAATGTTTAAGCTACTTCAAAAATAGAAAACATTGCCTATCTCAAAAACTAGCTCTGATAGACGAAATCTAATGGCTATTTTGTATTCTGTACCCAAAACGTACCCAGGAACAGTTGAAAAATCGTTGGCACCAAAATGGCTGTTGGCCAGTGTAATAATTTTNGTACCAAAATGGATGTTGGCCAGTGTAATCATTTTGACAATATTTAGAAAATTTAAACATAATGAAACCAAAGTTAACACTAGCGTCAAGTGTATCAATGATATGAAAACAATCGGTGTATTAGAGATTTTTAGAATACCAGAGGCTCTTAACTGTGTAAATCAAGTACATACAAAATACTCATAATAATTATAATATTACATTGGTTTAAAATTAGCTGAAAGCATTTAAAATGCTGCTTATTATCTTTGTATCGCTTAATTGACCATGAAAATACTACTACCTTCAGCTATTCCGAATTTTTCAGTCAGTTAGGGATACCGTATTTTGCATGTGTCGGACCTGTACATTCATTAAGAATAACTTTGTAAGTAACTGCAATATACGTATTTGATTATAACGTTATAAATTATAGAAATATATTTTTAACACGAAAAAATATAAACTATAAATAAACATTACTCGTTAACCACATATGAAAATGTGCAAATTAATGCCAACTATATGCTATTCAGGGTAAAGTGAGCACCTTCTGAAACCCTCTCATTTGGAATAATTGTCAATAAATGTATATTATTGCAGCCATAAACGTTAACTTTCGAGTCCGGTGAAATATATACACTGTGTGTATTACTTACATGGCGATATTTATTAAAAAAAAAGGTACAAGTATAAAAGTTATTGATAGGAAATAAGTAAATAGGAAGTTTAAAGTGCTGACTTTACCGTGGACAGAATAAACATATTAGTGAACAGAATTTACTATATACACGTAGTATTTACATGTTTTAATATAGTTGGAATAAATACGTACTGTAAATACATAATAATTGAAGTACTGTAAAATACTGTATAATTTTTAAAAGAACGGGTAGTTTTGAATCCGCAAGTATTTGCATAACTGCAAAGTTACGTTAAGATGTTTAGGTTATGTTAGACTAGAAGTTACTGTAGCCACCTTCAGTGGCTACAAAGTATACTTACTGTGTTGTTGAGTTGTTGGACCAACTGCCCCAGCTTCTCTGCGTTCCGGCGTGACTCATCAATATTCCTGCCCAGGTCCTGCACCTGCGGCACACGCATACAGTATATACGTAGTTAACATGTCACACTCTTACTACGCNTTATTGATAGGAAATAAGTAAATAGGAAGTTTAAAGTGCTGACTTTACCGTGGACAGAATAAACATATTAGTGAACAGAATTTACTATATACACGTAGTATTTACATGTTTTAATATAGTTGGAATAAATACGTACTGTAAATACATAATAATTGAAGTACTGTAAAATACTGTATAATTTTTAAAAGAACGGGTAGTTTTGAATCCGCAAGTATTTGCATAACCGCAAAGTTACGTTAAGATGTTTAGGTTATGTTAGACTAGAAGTTACTGTAGCCACCTTCAGTGGCTACAAAGTATACTTACTGTGTTGTTGAGTTGTTGGACCAACTGCCCCAGCTTCTCTGCGTTCCGGCGTGACTCATCAATATTCCTGCCCAGGTCCTGCACCTGCGGCACACGCATACAGTATATACGTAGTTAACATGTCACACTCTTACTACGCCAGCATGACGCCAAGCTTGTCAGCATCTCACCAGTGTACGTGTTGTGCTGATAAGTCACATTTGACTACACCAGCTGTAGTATAGAGGAGCAGTATATACGTAGTTAACATGTCACACTCTTACTACGCCAGCATGACGCCAAGTTTGTCAGCATCTCACCAGTGTGCGTGTTGTGCTGATAAGTGACATTTGACTACACCAACTGTAGTATAGAGAAGCAGTAGAGTGCGAATTATACTGCATCTTTTACTCTCACTGCCACTATAATGGGCTTAATTTTTTATTAATTTTAACTTATTCTTTTTTAGCATTTGAAAATATTATATTAATCAAAGAAAGCAAGGTTATGAAATCTAATGATTGTCAAAACCTTATTCCCTCCCAATAAACACAGAGTTATAAAAATAATTCAACATATCTAGACATGCATCCGGAATTAAGCATATTTTATTGTTCTCTCTTCAATAATGCAATTTTTTTATCCATTAATGGTATCTACAAAGAGTAGTTTAATAACTAGGTAAATATTATTAAAGAACGTTTGTTAAAGTGGTCTAAGAACCTGGTGTCACTGTCATATCCATAGGACGTACATCAACTTAACACAAGGCTACGCAGCTAATTTAATTTTCTTATAGCACTAAAGTAGTATGATTATGATGAGTCTGGGGCAACGGCGTCTGGCGTATGAGCTAGGAGACGGCCGAGGCCATCTTGAATATCCCTGTTATCCCGTTTTTCTCTCAAAAATCCCCTTATTCCCTGGAAATCGGCCATTTTTCGGATACAATTTTCCTTTCTTCCCTAAAATTTCTCGTTTATCCCTCAAAAATCACAGAGCCGTTATTTGCAAAGAACGAGTTCATTTTTGCAATAAAAAAGCCAATGGAAGCATTTGAAGGTATCGTTTATACCAATGACCTTGACCTATGACACTGACACTGTACCTTTGATCTTGTAAAATCATGAAACTTAAAAAATTCTAATAATACCAAAGAACATTATGAACACTTTAAAATATTTATAAAAGAAAAAAGAATAAATTAAAAACATATCTGAACAAATTATTTAAATATATTAATGTAGAAGTGCCAGTGTTCGCCACAATCGTCCCTCGACAGGTCGGCTTGTGTCCATCTTGTCCGCCATACTGGATGTCAGTGACATTAACCTTGACCCAATGACATTTAACTTAAAAACCCAAAAACTCCAAAAAATCCCGAATAATTGAAAAAATTCGAAAAGCTTTAAAATACTGAGGTATAAATTACACTGATGTAACCTTGACCTATTCTACCTATGCTAATGCAACCTTGACCTACACTANACTGAGGTATAAATTACACTGATGTAACCTTGACCTATTCTACCTATGCTGATGCAACCTTGACCTACACTACCTTGACCTTTGAATGACTCTGAACTAAAAAATTTGCAAAATGGTTTTAAAATTTCCCAAAAAATTATCAAAATTGTTGAAATGTATTTCAAAAATATTTAAATTATAATTTATAAAAAAATGAATAGAAAACTAAAATTTTGAATGCTTTTGTNAATGACATTTAACTTAAAAACCCAAAAACTCCAAAAAATCCCGAATAATTGAAAAAATTCGAAAAGCTTTAAAATAACGAGGTATAAATTACACTGATGTAACCTTGACCTATTCTACCTATGCTAATGCAACCTTGACCTACACTACCTTGACCTTTGAATGACTCTGAACTAAAAAATTTGCAAAATGGTTTTAAAATTTCCCAAAAAATTATCAAAATTGTTAAAATGTATTTCAAAAATATTTAAATTATAATTTATAAAAAAATGAATAGAAAACTAAAATTTTGAATGCTTTTGTNAAAATGTATTTCAAAAATATTTAAATTATAATTTATAAAAAAATGAATAGAAAACTAAAATTTTGAATGCTTTTGTTTGAAGGGGACGAGGGACTGGAACCGACCAGTATCCATGATATTATGTCACCAAACCACCATATTGAATCTAAGTGACCTTGAACTTGTCCTTTCACCTTGACATGTAACCATGTATTAATTTGAACAGAGAAACCATACAGTACTCCGAAATATAAAAAAAAATATATTTTTTCATACATTATAAATAATTATAAAAATTTATTATAAAAAAGTATTTAAAAACATTACATTTCTGAAGGTTCCCTCAGCACCACATCTAGTAGCAACTGACCCTCACCAATGTTTCTCATTTGTTAATTGGTCGGTTCCCCTCCACTCCCTCCATCAACGTTTCTCGTTGGTTGATTACTTGTGCTCACTTCACTCCCCGCATCCACCACCATCACACACAAAGTCTATTTATTGGTTTATTAATCAAGTTCTTTCGATCCGACACCAATGTTTCTCATTGGTTAATTAGTCAACAGGCTTTGACCCCCTCGCCGTGGTCATTCTGTCGAATTCACTCTGCTCACCATATTAATTTTGTCGTTTATCATTCGTTTTCATTTTCATCACCTGTATGATGCAAGTGCAGTAATTATCGATTTCAACACAATACTAGCTGCCGATTTAGTTGTAATGTATGTTGTCAGACTTGACCATGGCCCTAGGTGAGTTTTAACCCAAAACATCAAGAAAAATCACAAAATGATACAAATCCCAAAAAATCGGGGAGAAAATACAATATCACCACCGACTACCATGTAGGATTTCGTTTTGCCAAATCACATTTCCATCACGCTCACTCATCCCTTCTTAGCTGTGCTCAATCCACCATCTTTTATTTTATCCATGCTATGTTATTCCATGTCAGACATCTTAGTTTCCGTCAGTACAACCATCTCACATAACATCGTAACCAAGAATCCCACATGCCAATGCTCCATCATTCCATGTCAGCCATCTATGATTTCATTTGTTAAAAATAACAGAGAATCCGGCGAAACAACCATTCTCTCATGTTCTCTCAGGCAATGTTTACCATCTTTGTTTTCGTTTTTTTTGTTGTGTTCCATTGATTCCGTTTCATTCCTACTTGATTAAGTCATATACCTTTGGGTAAGNTGGTTTTCGTTTTTTTTTTTGTTGTGTTCCATTGATTCCGTTTCATTCCTACTTGATTAAGTCATATACTTTTGGGTAAGATCTTATTCATGCTCTACAATTCCACCACAATTCAGTAGCCTACTGATTACTCTGTCCCCTCAAACCACCATATTTTATTACATCACTTCTGCAATCATTGACTGACATACGGACTTGTCCTTTAACAATTAAGATTTTCCATTTAATTCGTAATTGGTGTTTACTGGAAAAATAACTGTGGTATATTAGAGCAAGACTTCGAATGTAGATATTTATGAAAAACATCGTTTCGCCACATACTGTACTGAAGTATGCCTGGCCAGGCTTGACTCAGGATTCACCATTACGTCACCATGTCTGAGAGTCAACAAAATTTCTAACACTTCAACAGCTTACTTCCAAGATTGCTACATCCAACCTGCTTAGGATGTATTACAATATTAATATGCTCTTTTTTGTATGCTTCAGCATATACCTTTGCTATATTATCAATTATTGTGCACATTCAGTGATTGGCCTAAACAAGAAATCTTGAAGAAATTACCTTTAAATCACCTTATATGTCCACATCATTTCATTAATTTTTATTATCATGCTCACTGATCTGCATGGAAGATATGCAGGCCAAGGCTACCCTATTCTCAAATAAGTGAATGTAGTCATGCTAGGCTATGGTTTATCAGAACTAGCAAGTAACAAAACACTTTTGTTTATTCATTGAAAATATATTTGTTACGTACATCAGAATAAAACATTTTAAAAAATCCTCACATTTTGCATACTGCACATGCAGTTTATTTCCAGCAACATGCTCACTTTTCACATAATTATATAATCTGGTTATACACAGCTTGAGACACTCTCATGCTAGCAAGCATCCACCCAGAACCCTTAGCCGTATATTGTTCTTCTTCACGACAAAGTTATTCTTTCAAGGCCTCTACAGCCTCTAGAATGCTATAAACATTAACAATACTTCATTTGCAGTCTTGAATGCCCGCTGGATGATTTCTTCATACAAAGGTTGAGGCTTTTCATAGGTACACTCCAGCCAAACATTTCATTTTGAGGGACCTTCTCCGACTTTTTCTCGTTAATAGATTGATTATCCTTTGCTTACTTTTGCCCAGGTATGTACATATGTCTTTCGTACCAACAAAGTCATTTATTAATACATAATCTTTTAAAATGCAATTGAATGTAGATTCTTTAGGTAGAATCAATTAAATGTGGTATCACCAATTGCTAGAACAGGGCGATTCTTACCTACAGGAACATTTCNGCAAATTCTTTAGGTAGAATCAATTCAATGTGGTATCACCAATTGCTAGAACAGGGCGATTCTTACCTACAGGAACATTTCCTTAACAGTTCTTGATAAGTCTCTTCAGCTTATCACTTTGTATTAACAGACGTTTTCACTTAACACATTGATGAATGACACAGAAGGACCCTTCACTGAAGGGGTTCTTTCATGATTACTTGCACTTTGGCTGGAGGAATTTCTTGTCACAGTAACAACCACGAAGCCTTGATGAAGTCATCGATGACGATACTGCTTTAGGTGCTCCATCCGAAGAAGTCGATGACATTCCCGAAGAAGAAGATGGCTACACTGCTGTACGTGACCCATCCGATGAAGACGAAGGTGCTGTCGGCGTCATGCCTGAAGAAGTCAATGAACACACTAATGTAGAGGAACTATCCGAAAAATTTTATTTTGGCTTTCGGCATCATACAGAATAAGTAGATGGTGATGTTACTTTAAGCATACCGCTCGAATAAGCCGATGGTACTGCTGTTATTACTCTCAAAGAAGTCGATGGCCTTGCTGGTACCACTCCCGAAGAAGTCGATAGTTTCGTCGGTAACATGTGCGAAGAAGTCGATGGCACTTCCATAGATCCCCTCTAGATTTAGAATGTCCGAAGACTTCACAGATGCCGAAATAGACTTTGACTCAAACGCGAAGCCGCAAAAGCTAGCCGAGACAATCCACCTTTCACATCAACCACTGTCAAACTTACTTCTCAGCTTACACTCAACTCTTTATATTATACTCATTAGCAAACACTATGACATCATGTTGACATTGTACCAATCATATTACGCCAATAAGACACTGTGCGGACATCGACCAGCCAATCACACAGTTGGCACGTGATCGCAGCTGGCCAACAGCATGCAGGACCTTAGCTTCGGACATAGAACCGCAATTAGCACCTCACCTTGCACCGCACTTAGCACGCCACAAGCCATAAATGTCCCACAATGACACATAATGACCCACCATGACACATAAATTACCAATAACTGATAATTAATGAACCATAAGTGACATATGACTTATAAATCTAATATACAGGGAGTGGCAGAAATAACTCCCGAATTTGAACGGGTAATAAAAAATACAGAAACGATTCTGGTCAAAATTTTATTAAACCATCTAAAATAATTATGTTTGCCATTTAGTTTCATTAAATTTTTTCCATTTTCACCTAATCTTTAAACATAAAATTTGTTTAATTTTCACTTAATCTTTAAAAATAATCTGTTTTTTAATTGACACTTAATTTTTTAACATAATCTGTTTTTTAATTTTTACTTTTTAAAAATAATCTCACTCAAATGCCAACCGTGACATATCTCAAGCCTCATTCTGAAATTACGCATTGCTCTTCTCGTCATCTCTTGTGGAATTTCCGTGATTTCGTGTCGGATAGCAACTTTGAGTTCATCGATTGTCGTCGGTTTGTTTTTGTAGACTCTACTCTTCAGGTATCCCCAGAGAAAGAAGTCACAGGAGGTAAGATCGGGTGAACGAGCTGGCCACGGGATGTCGCCTCACAGTGAGATTAAACGCCCTGGACACATTTGTCTTAGGACTGCCGTAGATTCTCTTGCTGTGTGAGCGGTTGCGCCATCCTGTTGAAACCATACAGCAGGATTTACACGTTCATTCCGTTTCGGCTCCAGGAAGTTGTGTAGCATCTCTACGTAACGATGAGACTTTACTGTAACTGTTCGTCCTTACTCCTCAACAAAATACGGGCCTATTATTCCAAAGTCTGCTACAGCACTCCAAACAGTGACACGTTGGCTATGGAGAGGTCGCTCACGAAGTTGCCGAGGATTATTTTCTGCCCAATATCGAACATTCTGTTTGTTGACGAATCCTGATTAATGAAAATGTGGTTCGTCACTTGAGAGCACAACTGTGTCTGTTGGAAAGTTTTCCAGGATAGCATGACAAGATGCAATACGGTTGTCCCAATCACGTTCACCAAGTTCCTGCACAACCATGATTTTGTACGGATGAAAGTGGAGGTGTTGGTGTAAAATTCTTCTCACACTACGATCAGATATTCCCAAGCTGGCAGTGTGCCTACGGGCTGGACGTCTTGGAGATTTGGTAACTGCTTGTTGGAGTAATTGAACGTTTTGTGGAGTTCGAGCGCTGCGAGGTCTACCTTGCGGTGCATTTTTTAAAGCCGAACCTGTGACTCTAAAATTTTTAACCCACAATAGAACGGTTTTCCTGTCAGGGACTGCACCGTGCCGACCTATTCCGAAGCACGTACGAAATAATCTCTGCGTTGTGATTACAGAATCGCCATTTTTAAAATAGGTTTCAAGGACGAACGCACAATGTTGCCATGGTGACGAGTAAAATGGCAGCAGTGGTGCTGCACTATGAAACAACCCCGGGCCGCCTACCACCACTGGCGCTGAACCCATGATGGTGGCAAATTCGTGAGTTATTTCTGCAGCTTCCTGTATAAAATTCTCCCGTCACAGTGTTAGTCACTGAACTCCTCCGAAACGGCTAGACCGATTTTTATGAAATTTTTTATGTATACTCGGTAGGTCTGAGAATAGATTTATATCTATTTNTTTACTCGGTAGGTCTCAGAATAGATTTATATCTATTTTTTGCACCCCTAATTAATAAGGGTGGCCACCTCCAAACAATTTTTTTTTTGTTTGAACAAAATTTTTATTTGTTTATGATGTGGCATCAAAAAATACGTACCCTCCTAAATTTTTACCCTTCTACCACCAACCCTTATTTTTTTATAGCGATATTAGTAATTTAATAAATTTTNATTCAGATACGTAGTTTCTCTATTGGTATCACTAAGATAGGAGTTGAGCCATGGGGCTTAGTTTGATCCAGATCAGATGGCGAGAAGTTGGGCGCGGCTGTTTACTCGGTAGGTCTGAGAATATATTTATATCTATTTTTTACACCCCTAAGTAATAAGGGTGGCCACCCCCAAACAATTTTTTTTTATTGTTTGAACAAAATTTTTATTTTTTA
>NQII01008927.1:0-32903 GCA_002778355.1 Clitarchus hookeri | reverse complement strand
GATTTATATCTATTTTTTACACCCCTAAGTAATAAGGGTGGCCACCCCCAAACAATTTTTTTTTGTTTGAACAAAATTTTTATTTTTTATTTTTTTATGATGTGGCATCAAAAAATACGTACCCTCCTAAATTTTTACCCTTCTACCACCAACCCTTATTTTTTTATAGCGATATTAGTAACTTAATAAATTTTACCCTAGGTCGATAACTGATCAATTATCATCGATCATTTATCGATCTAGGTTACAATTTATTCCCACCAGGTGTCTCCCAGTGACACAGCACGGAGTAGCCGGTCTCCACTTTCTCTCACACAATAACCTTTCTCTTATTCATTTGTGCTCAGATCGTAGTAGTGACGTGTTTACAATTATATTTTCAATAATTAAGTGTACTTCTTAATTAACTTTATTATTGATCGCAAAGCTGTAATTGTTTGTATTTCCATTTTATTAATATTTATTAAATTATCTAATTTTATATTCCGTCATCGTCCACAGAGCTCCATGCCTCTTCCACTTATATACCACATCCTCACACACTTACAATAAGTTATAGTTTTTTTTTTCTTATACTATAATCACTAGAAATACTTTTTATGGCAAAACAACGTTTGCCGGGTCAGCTAGTAATCTATAAAATACTAATAAATGACCCTTAAAGACCCTTAATGACGCACATATTGAGCGGTTAGCGAGATATCTAACAGAATATTCAACCTTCTGACATCTGCAAATACCAGTGTAAACCTCCTTTCATGAAAAAAATAACAATGAGACAAATTCGATTCCCGGCAGGGTCACTCCCAGATTTTCGCCCTTTCCTTCTTCAAAAACATTCCTTACTCAGTTCGTTTTTTTGTAAAATTAAACTCAGCTGTTTTAAACAGCCCAACTATGACATTAAACTTCAGATTGTAACATATTCTCCGTAAGGCACTTTTCATTTCAATTTCGCAATAAGACAGATCCTTGCATTCAATTTTATATACCACTGAAATATTCAGTTTTTCAGANCGATTTATATACCACTGAAATTTTCAGTTTTTCAGAAACTAGTAAAATCAGTAGTATGTTCGGACAAAACGACGCTTTTGTTAATTTAGAAGCGCTAACTCACTGGTTGTCTTTAAACATTCCTTAGAATGAATTGTTAGCAAAGTTTGTGATGGAAATTTAGGCGGCCAAAAGCCATTTCCAAAAGAGAAGGAGAAAATATTACCGACCGTGTTTATATAAAACACCATTCACACATTTGTTGCTTAACAAGTGGTTTCAGAGATTTTCAAATGCACTGATGTCAAAACTCAAAAATTCGAGCCTAATGACTCCCTTAATAATCAGTATCTGCATCGGTGATGGGAGAGTACTTGAATACGACTAAATAGCTGACATTAACATTTAATGACATTGATTTTTTTGAACCATCCGATCATGTTTTTGCAACAGACATCCTGTTGTTTACTAATACACTGATGCTTGTGAATATCCTTGATCACAAGAATAGATAAGAACCTGTAATTCCAGTCGAGCTGCTCAGATCTTTATACACGTGTATCCAGCCCGACGTACTGAAGAGGAATACATTCTTGGGGAGGGGGAAAGACCTGCCAGCAGAATGTGCCTTTGTGGGTGACATCAGTGGAGACGCAGCAGCCGGTGATCGCACCTGGATCGTCTAGGTGGGACGCTGGTCTACTAGCCACTACACAAACGGCGGCCCTGCTGCCCTGCACTTAAGGCTGGTGCTTATCAAGATATTTATTAATTGAATTCGTGGCCATAATTAACAGGTGTGAGTTCCAGACATTACAAGATTAAGATTCCGTAGTTTTTGCAGCATTCCATGTCACAAATACAAAGTTTGTGATTTTGAGACTTAGAGATAAACTAAATGTAAACATAGACACAAAACTTAACAAGAGTAAGTGAAATAAAGGAAATTTTTCAACCATTTTCTGATATGCTCACCAAAATTTATTTTACAAAATGTTATAGACAGCTACAAATAAAAAAATATTTTAAACTTTCCTTATTTTAAACAATATTTCAAAATTTATTTAATAATATTCCATAGCGTGATTAATAAAAATGTTTTGAAGTTTCTCATTGTATGTCTTTTAAATGAGAAACATTTCAATGCGGCAAGTAAATTATTATTAATTTTTTTAGGAGGCCTTAAAGCACTTAAAATTGTGGTTTTAATATCTCATTACAATAAAAAACATGTTGTCTGAATAATTTTTACTTGACTAAATAGAAGTTTTAGGTAACAGTTTTGCGTACGATTATAAAAACAAAGGTTTTTCGTTGCGCAGCAATTTTTAATGCTCGGTGAACTTACTGACTTCCAGCAAGAAAACCGTTATTCGTCTGTCTGCTATTTCGGTGTCGTCAGTTCGACGAAACAATTAAGTAGGTTTAATAATGGTAACCTTTGTTGACTAAAGGTGATACTTATTGCGCATTTCAGCTGTTGCTTTGAAATTTAATCACAAAACTCTAATATGCATTACTGCAACCGTGGAACTATTTTGTGAGACTTTTCTGTTAAGAACTTCTGACTTCTCAATCATGAATTTTTTGTTTCGTATAGCAGATTTTTAAAAGTGCAGATTGAATAATATGGCTTATACTTAATAATTGTAAAGACGAAGGAATTCATAAATAAGTATTCAATGATATATGATGCTCCATGACTACAATTTTGCGCTGCATATATTAACGATAATGTTAACTTAAAATAAACGTAAATACAATATTTTTAGTATTATTTATGACACTAATAATAAACGTACCTTTTCCAAATTCTGTTCACTCTCTCTGGATTTTGCCTCAATTTTCACTCGCAGATCATTCAGCTACAAAAATATAAAACAGAATACCACACAAAAATATTTCAATATATATTGATACATAATGGCTCATAAAGTTTTCTCAAAGACTCATAATTACTCATATATTGGTGCGTTTGTAGGAAGGGGACAAATATAACAAATATAACAGAATATTCAACATGCCCACATCTGCAAATACGAGTGTAATCATCCTATCATGAATAAAATATTTAACCCTTCTTGCAAAGGAAATACTAAGACATTTTTGAAAAGATTTTATTTATAAATTATTTACAAACATGCGCATAAAAAAAATTAAGGCAGCAGAAAACAGGCAACTAATCACAGAAATAAGGGAAATATATTGCCAAGTTACAAACTTATGATAATATACTTGCCCCGAACATTGATACATATTTATATTTCTGTTTCGAATACCGAAGCGGAAAAAAACCGAAGTATTTTTAGTTGTATTAATGCTGAAGCGTCAGAGAAAACGTCTATGTTCCAAAACCAAAAACCTGACAATTGGAAAAACTAAAAAAAAGATAACATCTTGTCCCCTAATAAAATTATTAGTTAATTTACAGAGCACAGATCATAATATCAGAGATAAATACCGATTCAAAACTTGCCCCCAGTTCATTATGTAACAGCAGAGATACCTACGCACGTTGGTAATGTTTCGTCCCACACATGCCAGTGTTTCTGTTAGACATACCATAGAAACATTTTTGAAATGTCACAATAGAGATCTAAATCACCCATTATCGGTGTTCATTTTTGCGACAATCTTTGTGCTCCTTCATCATGCCCAGAAAGAGTTCTGATGCTTGCTAGCATACATGCGCTCTATCAGTATATCGTAATGCCACAAAGAAAAAAAATCTCGTATAATGAAAGTACATAAGGAATAGATATAAAAAAAAATATATTTAAATACTAATGTTTACGAACATGAGGTTTATTACCAACGCAAAATAAAAAAGTATCAGGCTTAAGGACAGATAACTCAAGTCAGAAAGCCTACTTATATCTACGAAATTATAAAAATTTGGACACATATGACAAAACTACCCATCGAAAATGTTACCCCAAGTCCATTTCGCAACGATGACCTCTTCCACTGAATAGAGAAAATGCAAATTTTTTTAACGTCGGATACTCTTCGTCAGTGATCTGATTTGATAAACATTGGTATTGAGCGATTTTCTTAAAGGACATAAACATCGTGGTGGGCGGCCCACCCACCCACACCAGTACATTTTTTCAATGCGAAACAATTTGATTTGAGTTGAGAGAGAGCTTAGCAGCTGAAATGGTTGAGGACGTTTAGGTCGGTGAAGGAGAATTGTCCCGAGAAAATCTGCCAAACATTGCCAAGTCCACCACGGGCGATACTGTTGGCAACGGCATCAATCACGTTTCCCACATTCGCGAAAATACAGGTGCGACCACTGCCGGGAATAGAACCTAGCTCGCCTTGATGTGGGGCGTGCGCTCTGGTTACTGTGAAACTGCTGTCGTGAGCATGGTGTGAAGTGTTGAGCGTGTATGGTCCTGTGTCGGTTCCAAATAATCATTATAGAAAGGACGCCTGATCTCCATTGCCGCGTTTTGTGGTTCTCTGGGGTGGTGATTATCGCAGTGATCACAGAGCAGTTCGTAAATACTTATACATCGGGAATAGGGCTTGCATTTATTGCAGCCGTTATTTCAAAGGAATAAATAATTATTTTATCTGTTGTGAAGGACTAAGGCGCGATTTTGAGTACTATTACTTGTGTAGGCATGATATCGATTTCACGCTAGGACGAAAGGAATTATTAACAAACATGAGGATGTGCGTGAAGGTAATCGCCGTGGCTGAAAACCAAGTTGATGCTTATTTACATTCATACATTCATGATGTGATCTTGAACTCCGCTATGCCCGGCAGTACGGTTTTCATATTAGATTCCTTCATAAATATTTAAAGTGATGTTTTTATATCGAGCTTGGTATCGTCGGCAGGTATACTTCAACGGTTATTTCCGGAGTCGATACATACCAGGGTTCATGAAAGGCTTTTTTTTAGGTGACATGCTCCCTCTTCAATGCCCCTGCTAATCACAATCGAAGCGATGCTAATTTGGGAGCATGCACGCAGGACTAAATTTAACGTGAATAAATTGTGCCTGCAACTCTCAACAATTACTATCCACAAGTTGTAGAATATGAATTAGGACACTAAAGTGAGATATTAGGTTTGCAGTTTGATTACCTACACGGGTTTTGTAATATTTTTAATGATTTATATAAGTGCATTTCTGTCTCTGAAACTTGTTCACACGCAGCAATAATACATAATTAAGCTATTCTTTATGGAGAAGCATGGTGAAGCGATATGAGCTCGAGATACAATACCTTAGATAATAAAAAAATTTCTTTCGACTTATAAAGATAAGACAGTTTTCGAAAAATGTTGCTATGTTTAGAAACACGGATGTGTTTTATTGTTTATACATATAATTGTCTGAAAAAAAGAAGTCGCATTAAAGAATTGATAGCATAAAAACAGGCAACTATGGAAATAAGCAAAGTTTAAAACGAAATCGTCTGAAACCAAAATATTGAATAGTGTTGACGTTAGCGAATAATCATTTTAATATTTATTCTTCTCCCCAAAATAGGTAGGGATATTTGTAATTACGCTTCCCACTAATGAACAATAGACTCGACACCTACTGAGAACTGTCCATTCCTCCATAGACCTGAAGTACGAGACCAACCGAGAGACACTACACATTTTGAAACTAGTATATGCAACGTGTTTCTAAAACATGGGTACACATTTCGGCAGAGTGTTTCTGAGTAAAATATAAGACTAACAAAAGTACCAAATTTCTGGTGAAGCGATTATTATAAATTCTCATATAAATTACCATACCCTGTTTTGTGGTTTCCCTACCTGGTATTCAACATATCTTCGGTTTTGAATGTTCAACATGAATTATCTCACAAATGGTTCACTTGAGTTTATTCCGACAAGACGACGTTTTTGGTAATTAAGACGTGCTTACTCACAGGATGTCTTTAAAAATGGCGTAGAACCATTTGTTAACGAAGTTTGATGGAAAATTAGGTGGCCAACAGCCATTTCCAATAGGAAGGGGAAACATTTTATCAACCACGTTTATATAATACGCTATTCACAGATTTGTTGCTTCACAAGTCTTTTCTGATAATTAGGCTTAAGGCTGGTGCTCACCGAAATAATTATTATTTTATATTCTTGGGCATAACTTACAGGTACTAGTTCCTGTCATTACAAATATTAGATTCCGTAGTTTTTTCACCATTCCATGTCACAATTAAGAAGTTAGCGATTTTGAGACCTACAGATCAAACAAACTTAAATATAGACACAAAACTAAACATGAGTAATTTACATAGAGGCAATATCTTTTTTCATTTTAAGATATGCTGAGCGAAATTTATTTTACAACTACTTATAGTCAGTTAGAGATAAAAAAAGATTATAAACTTTCTTTATTTTGAACGATATTTGAAAATGCACAAATATTCCTAACAGTGATTAAACAGATTTTTTAAAGTTCCATACAGTATGATTTTAAATAAAAATTATTTCGATACGGCAAATTATTTAACTTTATTTTTTACGAGTCCTAAAAGCACTAAAATTATGATTTTGACATATTTTTTGTAAAAAAATATGTTGTCTGAATAATTGTTACCTGATGAAATAGTACTTTTAAGTAACAGTATTGCGTACGAATATAAAAACCAAAGGTTTTTTGTTGTCCAGCATTTTTTAATGCACGGCGAACTTACTCACCTCGAGCAAGAAAACCGTTATTTGTCTATCTCCTATTTCGGTGACGAATCTCCAAGGAAACGATAAAGTATGTTTAATAAATGTAACCTTTGTTGGCTAAAGGTGATAGCTTATTGTGTATTTCAGCTGTTGCTTTGAAATTTAATTACCAAACTCTTATATGCCTTACTGCAACTGTTGAACTATCTTGTGTGACTTTTCTGTTTAGAATTTCTGACTTATCAAACATGAACTTTTTTTTGATTTTGAAGAGTTTTAAAAGTGCAGATTGAATTATATGCAATATACTTAATCATTAACTTGACGATACTCCCCATCTGTGGTGCACAGAATGGTTCGTAGGGTCTGCAGTTAAGGTTAACTGGCACAGAATATAGGTGCCTTGAAGGTTGACGGTATATAACCCAATACTTCATTACATCTTCGTTTTGAACAGGTTTATTTAACTGGAATTTACTCATACATTCCCAGCACTATTGCGGGACTTCATAAATACTTGCCTGGCACCTTGAGCCGAGAATTTACTCATAATTCAACGCCGTGCGAGTTCAGTTCAGCAGGGCTTGTTATACTGTTCTGGCTACGTTTCCGATGCTTTTGGGGCATTAGGTGACCGGACAGGTCCCTGAGTTACGACGTGGTTACTTATATACACATTTTATGTGGTTGTTGTTCCAGTAGTTGAGATCTGGTGAGTTGGATGGCCAGGATAAGTTCAAGCANGGTCCCTGAGTTACGACGTGGTTTCTTATATACACATTTTATGTGGTTGTTGTTCCAGTAGTTGAGATCTGGTGAGTTGGATGGCCAGGATAAGTTCAAGCACTTGATGAGGTCTGGTGAGCTGGAAGGCCCTGTTAAAGGCCCCCTGTGGTTGGCTTGTTGCACACAGCTGGCTTACTCTCTACATGGCGCTTCTCGTTGAAGCTCACCACTCGCTCCCGTTCTTGGCGAAGGTACTAACTGACTGCTTCCTATCTTATCACATCCTGGCAGGGACCCTGTGTGGCCCACCACCCATCCTTCTCGGCCACGTGCTGCACTGGATTATCCCACTATCTCGATATGGCCCTTCTCGTTGAAGTTCTACACTCAACTCCGTCTTCTCGGTGCGTTGTAACTGACTGACTGGTGACTGGTGACTGGTAACTGACTGACTGACTCGCGTACCGGGGTGGTGATACTACTCCTCCGACGTGACTCTGGTAACTGTCTCTGATTCTGCCCTGCGTCCCGCGTCTACCATCTAGCGTCCCGATTTGTCTGACCCCTTAATGTCCTGATGGCCACCATTCCTGCGCACCCTGGGGTGTGTGTACTGAACTCCGCGCCATGTGCTGCTCGTTGCATCGACTGACTGACGTGGCCGGTTTCCGAACTTCCCAGCCTTCTCTGTTGTGATTACGACTGACCTCTCTGTGTGGCTATGATGAACTTACCTGAACTAAGCCCCTCTTCTCTCATATATTCCCTTATTTCCTTTTTCGACTCCCTCCCTAAGTTCCTAAACGTGACTCACTTGTTGGAGAAGGGGGGAGGGTGGATGCGCATTGTAATGAACACTGCTTACACTTGTCATGGTTCCAGAAGGTTTGAATGGGGGGGGAAGGTGGTGGCCTCCACCCTAAAACTAACCAGTTAGCTTATTCATACCGCAGCGCACGTCCACATTGTCCTGAGATTAGCTAAGGGGAGTCGGGGTGGAATNTCCCTTATTTCCTTTTTCGACTCCCTCCCTAAGTTCCTAAACGTGACTCACTTGTTGGAGAAGGGGGGAGGGTGGAGGCGCATTGTAATGAACACTGCTTACACTTGTCATGGTTCCTGAAGGTTTGAATGGGGGGGGGGAAAGGTGGTGGCCTCCACCCTAAAACAAACCAGTTAGCTTATTCATACCGCAGCGCACGTCCACATTGTCCTGAGATTAGCTAAGGGGAGTCGGGGTGGAATGAGTGCTTGTGGCACCCCTTTCAGCTTGTCCGCTGTTTCTTGGTGTGTGTTTTCAACTTCACGCGGCATACACCTCACTATCTCGTTATATCTCGGCGTTTTATAAATTCACGGGGCTTGNCCGGGCTTGATAGGGGATAGAGGAGGAGGGTGGGAGGAGGCCTATGTGGCAGCAACCCCATGTCATGTCCTGCACGCGCTTCTACATCTCGGCTTGTCCTCGGTTTGGGTGAACGTGTGACGCGTTTCGTCCGGTGATGCCCTACACGGTTTAAGCTAGCATGATGAGGGGAGGAGGATTAGTGACAGAGCCACTCTACTTCCTNGTCCGGTGATGCCCTACACGGTTTAAGCTAGCATGATGAGGGGAGGAGGATTAGTGACAGAGCCACTCTACTTCCTATTACATCACGCGTCGGTATAAACGAAGGAAATGTTAAATAAATATTCCATGATATATAATGCTCCATGACTACAATATTGCGCTGTATATATTAACGATAGTGTTAGCTAAAAATGATGTTAAATATCATATTTTAAGTTATATTTATGATACTCATAACAAACGTACCTTTTCCAAATTCTGTTCACTCTCTCTGGATTTAGCTTCAAACTTCACTTGCATTTCATTCAACTACAAAAATATACAACAAAAAACCACACAAATAATTTTTTTTGAAAATATACCTTTTAAATTTATATTATATTTTCATACTTTGTTATTAAACACATGAACAGAAACTTTCAAATACGTTTAAAAACATGGGTTTTATTTCTGCCTCTTTTAAAAAAAATCAAAATTAAATTCAAGGTAAAATAGCAAAGACTTATTCTTTTGGTTATATATTTGGTGATTTAAATAACAAAGGATCTGAATTTGGGTCTCAGGTAACGTATGGTCAGGAATTTTGCTACACAAATTTAGTTCAGTACACGATAACCAGTTTAAAAAGCAGACGAAGGGAATTAGAAGAAATATACAAATGAAGATATTTAAGTGGAATAGACAGTGCCGAACAGAGATACAATAATATTAGTATATACTACTTCATTTCCTCATGTGTTGAAGTCTAGTTCTCTGTTACAAGCACTTGTGTAGCGGATGTTACCGTCCGGAACTCATGAGGAGTACAGTTTCATGGTCTCACATTTCTTTGCAGAATATATTTTCACTCGGTGGTCACCTCTGTTAAAACAAAGTGAATCTCGTTTCGGAACGAGCCAAAAAGCAGATGAGAATACAGCTGGAGTAATTATTTACAGTTTACATGAATTCAGGAAATGCAGAAAAACACAGTTTCTTAGCATGACACAACATATTTCTGACAACTGAAAAAATAATTTTTAAATTTTTTATCGATAATGTTGAAATAAGAAATTTATGTGTGATATGCGATATTTATATGGATAATTAATTAATATTCACAAATAGAATTTTGAACCGTTGTCAATTGAAGTGTTAAGAATTTAGCCGGAGCCGTAGAAACAAAATGATACTTCATACCTTAAGTTTGACAGTTACATAATATTCAAAAGGAAATTAAGGGAATAAAGGAATACAATCTAAATAATTGGTGTAAAATGTAAGACAAAAAAATTTGTTTTGTACATTTATAAGAAAAATTTTTGGAGACCCACTAACCAGAAAATTCTTTTTTGAAGCTATAAACAGTTTTCTTGTAAAATGTTTAAAACCTATATTTGTAATATTACAAATTCTAGCCTTGTATTACCTGTAATTTACATTATTGACCACTGCACATAATTTTATTTGTTTTCTGGTAGAAAGTAAATGTAATAAATTATTAACCGCAAATAATAAAAAAAAATTCCAAATAGTATTCATAAAAATTAAACTTTGCCAGCACACTGACTATAACACACACACCCCTTATCTAATCAATCCACAACCTTAACCACAAATCCAACTTAACTTGCATCTGTAGGATTTATTTATTTATTAAATATACCAGTAAGAATGTTCAAAATGTTAACCAGAACAATACCGTTTCTATCGCAGTTATGCATCTCTATTTATACCTACTTCTTAAAATATGGAAAACATTTGATTCAGAAGAATACATTTTGTTACGATTACTTCACAAGAAGCGAAGCCGGGTTGGATAGGAATGCGGCCAACTACTATTATTAAAACAATTTAAAAAACTACTGCGAATGTAATGCAACAACCAAGAATGCAGGAATCTGCATAAGTACATAGTATGTCTGGGTCTGGCTGACACAGTGGGATTGAGGCTATTTCATCACCACCTAACTGCAGTAACCCCGCCCAGGGAACAAGGGAGAGCCAATAGGAATCAAGGATATCGGAGAAGGTGGGTGTAAAGGAAAAGTGTGGTGGAGACGGCGGCTAAGGGCCTGGGTGTCAGTTGGCGTCGGTCCTCCCTGAACTGCGTCTCCGAGCGGCGATTGGCTGTAAGTGTCTTACGCTATGGTGAGAGAGCGAGCCCGGAGCCCCTTATATCCTTGTACTTCCATAACAGATAGTCCTTTACATATACCTAGATCCCTAGTCCCGACAACCATATCACGCTGTAATTATGGCTAGTTGAATAATAAATGTTCCTCCTTAATTAGTTTGTTGCACTAAATAAATTATTCTCCGACTTCCTTTCATGAACTGCATGAACTATATTTCCTTAAGTAATTTTAACAATTTACTGTATTTAATATTAAGAGTTCCGTGTAGCTAGAAAACATTAACAGTTAATAAGTAATACGGTCAGGAATGGTTTAATTGTCGTTTGATTAGCACTATTTCAGTTATTTGGACGTTGTACTTTATTTAATTTCATAAAATATTTATTTTTGCATGCAACTTTACTGTACATCAACAATAGCTTTCACACAAACACCTCTATACGGTTTTACGTTGTTGAGTGTCCGCCGTTATGCTGAAGCTCGTGAATAAGGGTCAATATTCTACACACATTTCTTGACGTCTACTACTTCTTGATGTCTCTACTACAAGCACAGTCCTTGTAGTTTATAAACGATCAGTTTTACAAGAGAAATCCTTGTATTGTTACAAGCATTTGTAAAAATTATAAACCCAGTAAAAGTTACAAAAATGACATACAGTATACAACATATTGTATCACACAATTTGTATTTTATATACCTTCTCTCTATACCACTGCGGCGGTTGAAGAAAATTGTAGGATAGATACATATTAAGAGCGCCAATAATGACTTTAGGTCCCCGCCATATTAGACGTACCCATTTTTGCTGTATGTTTACTTTACATTAGTTTAACGATTTAATCGGCACGGTACAGCATATAGCTTCTTTAAGGTTTATCGTTTTATAACATTTATATTTCCGATATTGAGTTTCTTAATTTATAACTGTCCGGAAGACGTTATTTTTCTTTGCCTACAATCCCATATGTTACGGAAACACAGAAATAGCGACGTTAGAAACTGTACGAAGCCGTGCGCAATATCCTGTTGATCTGTAAACCTAATAAAAACCTTGTAACGCAGATAGCTGTGAAAATTCCCTTTATCCGAGATGATGGCATCTTTTCCGCCATAAATTATGATAGTCACGTTTTCAGGACACCCATTCTGTTAACTTTTCGGGAAATGAATCTTAACTTTATCTTAAAGAAGTGTTTCCGCCCTCAGATGTTTAACATACCTTATCCACGTTACGCTCGTTTTCCGAAGTCTTATCGTCCAGTAGTCTTTGTAGGTCGCCAACCTGCAAATGTTAAACAGGATGTACAATTTAACCTTTATGTTATAAGTTGCATTTTGACATTGGTTAAAAGGAATTATATTTATATTTAAACATTCATATGTTTCGTTTTAACCGGTTGAAAGCTATTTAAAGTGGCCAAAACTATTTTTGTACATATTAATATCGCCTTTGGTTCACAGATAGCCGAGGGAATTTTAACGCCATTTAATTCTTCACAGCTGCACAGTTGTATTGATCAAATAGTTTAGCCTGACTGTTTATCCTCAATAGTAAATGCAGCAAATACTGCCCACCATAACATATAATATTTTTGTTTGNTTTTAACGCAATTTAATTCTTCACAGCTGCACAGTTGTATTGATCAAATAGTTTAGCCTGACTGTTTATCCTCAATAATAAATGCAGCAAATACTGCCCACCATAACATATAATATTTTTGTTTAAATAAACATAAAGTTATTAATAGTTACAAACCTTCATTTGGTCTGAACATAAATTTAAATAAACCTTGAATCTAATATAGTACGAACCATACAGTAAACATGGGGAAATGGAACAGTGCCAAGACTTATTTTGCTATTAAGACATGGCGTTTAAAAATAATGTGCTTACGAATTACAATTGCAAACTGTTCAACTCATACTAATTCAATTATTTTTTCATTTGTGGAAAATTTGTTATGCTTATAAAAACATTATAATTAACAAGTCCCACTTTCAAAGTTTATTTATAAAATACATTTATTGCATTGCTTTTTTTCTTTTTTAGTATATATAAAGTAAAATGTCAAAGTAAAAGAGAAACTTCCTGACTGTCATATATTTATAATTATATTACTCAATATATGTATTATAATAGAAAATAAGTTATAAGTAAACGGCAACCTCGTTATAGATTGAGGAACACGTAATGTCTAGTTAACATTATTCTTGAAGTTCTGTTCAAATTCGTTGGTTTCTCTTTACTGATTAGCTCGAAGGTCGTGAATCTACAATTGTTTTAAAGCACAACGAAGATTTTTGAAATTCAAACACAAAATATTTAAATTGTAATATTAACTATGTGCTATCACTTAAAAAAACTAAAATATATTTATGTCTTCATTAATTAACAGATGTACGCCGAATCGTTATTCATATATCGTGAGTAATATAGGTATTGAAAAAGTGTGAGGAGCAATGTTTCTAGGTTTTCCCATGAGGTGAACTCATTTCCAGTGGATTTAGTGCACCAAAATTCATATCTACATCACTCTACAAAGACAAACACATCTCGGGTTTTAAGAAAAAGGAAATCATTTTTAAAACTACGTATTAAATAATTTTTTTCCTTAAAATATATGCGTACAGAAAAATGTCAGAAGAAATATGAAAACGAAAGTAGGAAATAAAGGTGGAAGATTAAAATCATTTTGCCGTGCGTAGTTCATGTGTGTAATGCAGTAAATTGTGGTTGGACCTGTCGTATGTTTTTTTTGTGGAATAGACGATTGTTATTATGGAGGCGCATGCTTCTCATAACAAATTAACAACTACAGTAATGTCACAGAACAAGCTAACCTTCCTCCATTCTTTACAAATGTAAATATCTGATATTTAGGATTTGTAAATTCTTATATATATATATATCAATTAAACTTATTTGCACTTGCATGTAAACAGGTTATGAAAAACTACAACACATTCATTTGGACATATTGTAGTTATTTATTATTTAAAATATTTGCATGCACAGTGGTGAAACTTATATAACATATCTTAAAAGTAATTTGGCAATAAATGAAAGTTTGATAAAATATACAACAAACGGAAACAGTTGCAGTGGTTTCAAAGAACAAATAGTTTTAATGTCTTCTGATACATGCTTAATGATACATAATGTGTGTAAGGTTATAAGTTTATGACAGACGTCTCGGAATGTGTAGAATTTAGCAGGCAATTTAAAGTAGCGCGTGGATGAGAGTTGCGCAGTGGCTAAATGTGTTCTCTGTGGACACACCGTTAGTAGAATGGCCCAGCTGTAAACACACTTGTTGTTTTGTATGTTTACATGGATGATAGAGAAAATTAATCTTACTTTGCACAACAAGAGGTCTACAGTCAAATGGTACCGCACCATGCCAATGGACCAACAGTTATATTTGTTCCGCAGCAATTTCCATGTAAGATGACGCGATCGGTTGTGATTTGAGACATATGTGTTACACAACCTCCTTGCACCTATTACTGCCAAGTGGTGATCCTGAAAGACAAGATGTCCTACCTTCACAGGGACAGAAAACGCTGTACTGTTTATGGAATAAAGAGTTTTATAATTATATAGAACAAAACTTTACATTAATTAATTCAGAGGTCTGGCTCTGGCTAATTACAAGAATTAAAATGAGCTATTTAATTATTTTATGCAATGCCTTCAAGTACCCTTAAAACATCAAATTTGTGACCAAGATATTGATTTTCGCTATGCAAATACCTTTAGTCCCTTGTTAGTGATGTTTTATTATATATACTAATTTTCTGTACTCAGTAAATCGCAATGTATAAAGCAAACCCATGTAGTAAATTTATAAAATATATTACCCAAAGAATGCTAATATATTAAGTCAGCTGCCTCTTGATTATAAAGTGGAAATGAGAATGCTGGTAAAGAGAGCCAAATAAGGTGTAAATAAACTGGTGTTTCATATTCTTGTTGTCTTATTGTACCTAGTCGCAGGGGGAGGATTATACGTTCACTCAGGTGGGAGGAAGGTGGCTGGACACTTGAGGTGGTGTGGTAGTACTATGCTATAGTAGCCTAGTCCGGTCCCGCACCGACTTCCAGAAAGGGCGTGTGATGCGCCTCTTATTGCCTCTCAACACCCATGGCGACCCAAGGCTCTCGTGCCGCCCCCGTTTAAACAGATTGGTCTCTGTCGCCCATGCCCTATGGGATACCAGCTTCCTAGTGGCTGGATAGGGGTATCGGCTTGGATGACTTGGGCCAATAGTTAGAACCTAGGCCCGACCGCTCGGTCGGGTGTTGAAACACTTGGTATTCAATCCATTGGGGCCCAAGACAGGAATTTCCTGGTGAAGAAATTCTATGTATGGTAATGGTCGTATCCGATGACAGCCTTTTGATCACTCTGCGGTAGGCTTTGGTGAGTCCGGTGGCTTTGATGACAAAAGGGCGTTCCTGTTGGGACTTCACGTTCTCCAGTAAATGATGAAGAAAACCCTTCAGAGCCGACCGCACCACCCTTCCGGGGTGATTCGGCGTGGCGGTCGGATACAGGAAACTCATGGGTGCCATGGAAATTAAGTGCGATCACGGGACGATCAGGTGAGCCCCATCAGTGGTTCTCACTGGTGTACTGATCACTAGAGGTTGGACTTGTGCTGGCAGTGGTTGACTCCGGATGCTGGAGGAGGCTCCGAGAGATTCCCCTCTTGCTGAAGAGCCGTGCGGTGAGCAGGCTTAAAAATGGAGAAAAATAAAGATAAAGAATATGAACATACCGATTCTTAAAAATATAACACAAGTCAGAAAATCATTTAGGTGTTTAGAAGGGAATACTTCGACGATTTATAATTCTGTGTAAGCAACATAGAGTGCGCGCTAGTGACTATCGAGGCCTAGTCGTTCCTCCGTAATATCATGACTACTTTATGTAATACTTTCCTGTATTATATCCTAATACAACAGTGTGTTTAACATTTAGATGCTTATTTCATGTAGATATTGTGATATGCCGTACTGTACAAGGCAAATTACTGAGATGAAAGTAACAGGTGTACGTAAACCACGCAACTAATGTGCTTGCAAAACACAGCGAATGTAACTAAATCCAGGATAACGCGAAATTTTAAGCGAGCGTACAAGGAAAAACACAATGTTTGCAAGAATACAGAAATATTAAAGAATTTTATTTTTGAATTTGAACTTTATAATATAAGATCACAAAAATGTGTTATAGTAACAACCTAATATTTTAACAAATTAATCCACAAATTTAGGTGGCAAGTCAGTCAAGAAAAAATAAGGTGAAAACATATACAAGACACGTGGTCTAAAGTGAATCCTAAGGACGGTACTTATCTTTGAAGTTGGACCTGAAACACGAGCGTATTACTTAAACCAGTGGAACACTGAGTGTGTGGATAATGTGTAAAGGTAATTGTGACATGTGGGTTGATACTCCATCTTTGAAATCCCTAGTATGCCGCAGTTTCAAGGAGATATTGTCGAAATGAAAATAGTAACCATGATTATTTCCGCGATATAACTTTACGTCAGTGACAGAAATGTGTTGTGTACACATATCTTTGTTCCATAATAAATAATCCAGTCACTCAATTTCCCATCTTAATCGTTTGTTTAATATATATAATAAAATGGTGTTCCAGGTTACTCTTCAAATATATGTACCGCCATTAAGATTCGCTTTAGACCTTTAGTTGCTTATATGTTTTCTCCTTAAAGTTTTGTGAATATACCTCAGCCGAATATTGTCAGTGTTAATTAGATGCTTTATGTATTTTTCGCCCATAGCAGTGCGTACAGGTTTTGCAAAAATGTTTAAGAGGGGGAATGGGAAATCTTAACCCCCCACAACCCTTTTCAAAGTTCAATTTTGTTCAGAAATGTTATAAATTTTTTTTTTTTGATACTGAAGGGCAATTTTGTATTAAAATATATACACCCTTTATTGTGTTAGAATAAATATAGTAGAAGTAAATTGGTATAGTTTTAACATGTTCATGAGTAAAACATAGAAACTGCAGATTTTAATATTCACCACAAAGTTCCCCCGGCCAAAGCAATGACACTTGCAAACAAAATTGTAGTTCTTAATGACAAGCCCNACCGCCATTAAGATTCGCTTTAGACCTTTAGTTGCTTATATGTTTTCTCCTTAAAGTTTTGTGAATATACCTCAGCTGAATATTGTCAGTGTTAATTAGATGCTTTCTGCNTAAGATTCGCTTTAGACCTTTAGTTGCTTATATGTTTTCTCCTTAAAGTTTTGTGAATATACCTCAGCCGAATATTGTCAGTGTTAATTAGATGCTTTATGTATTTTTCGCCCATAGCAGTGCGTACAGGTTTTGCAAAAATGTTTAAGAGGGGGAATGGGAAATCTTAACCCCCCACAACACTTTTCAAAGTTCAATTTTGTTCAGAAATGTTATAAATTTTTTTTTTTTGATACTGAAGGGCAATGTTGTATTAAAATATATACACCCTTTATTGTGTTAGAATAAATATAGTAGAAGTAAATTGGTATAGTTTTAACATGTTCATGAGTAAAACATAGAAACTGCAGATTTTAATATTCACCACAAAGTTCCCCCGGCCAAAGCAATGACACTTGCAAACAAAATTGTAGTTCTTAATGACAAGCCCTGCTTGACTTTTATTACTTAACTGTCACTGAAAGAATGTAATTAATTCTGAATTAATTTTTACTCTGTATTTCTTATTTAATGACTATTTTGCATGCGTGTGAACGTTTTGTTTCACTTCTATTAAAATGCATAATATTATATTTATTCCGAATGCTATTACAACTCGAATTCTGAAAAAACTTTTGTACTACAAAGAAGTGCATAACTTTCACTATAAAATTATTTGTTAAACTTCCTAACTCTAATGGAAAATTTCAACCTATACACTGTACGGGAATAATACCACACATCAAGCTGCAAATAACGGAAGTTTAGCTATTATACAAAGTTGGGTTCTTACCTACGCATTTCACTCTTTCCTGAGCAAATTTAGGAACTCTACAATGAATGTACAAGAAAAAATTTTCTGTTTCCGCTTTCAAACTAAACAGATACATAGGTATGGTATTTTCTCGAAAAATTTCAAAGGGTTTTTTTAAGCAATTGTACACGAATTTCTGCTCCTTGTCTTTGTATTTAGACTATAATTTTCATTTAGGGTTGTCTTTTTGGCAAAGCAAAGGACCTTATTTTCTTCATAACTTCCTTGGGTAGGGAAAACCTTATTATGCGCATTAAAATGGACTCGTCTATCTTTTACAGAGACGTGCAAAAAATTATTTATATTACACGTACATTAATGCAACATGTACATTTTTCAACATTATGTTAACAGAAACTAATCTTCGAGCACTTGCATGCTGACTGTATTCCCCACACGAAGAGTTTCCTAATAGTAAAATATGTGTTGTAAGTTTCAACTTGTAAATATCTCTTGCTCTAAATAACTGTGCATGTTAACTTTCTGCACATAAATGATAACCATGTATGTTCAGGTATCCCATTTTATTGTCATTACTTTGTTTGCTAAAATACTCACAAAACACGAATTTGAGTGAGAAAAGTGTTTTTGACCAGTGCATTGGTACTAGGGCAGCAAGCGAGCTGTGCCCAGATTGGAAAGAAGGGCTTGATACCGAGATGGAAGTTTGTCCATACAACTTAAAGCACATTAAGTGAGGAGTTCTACAGAAGTAGGCGAGTGTCTGTGTCCTTCGTGTGAATGTTGCGGAGCGCTTCGGGACGTTTTATTTAATATGTTTATAAATTTTGTTATGTCAAGTCATAGGTGTTCTTTGCATCAATTTCTGCAATTCTTTATTGCCAGTAAAGACATGCAAGATCTTAAAACCTTCGCGCCATTACGAAAACGAGCTTAATTTATCAAAATGATTATCTATTGGTGTGCCAACAATGGAACGATAATAATACAGCATGTCAATAAGTGTAATACTCAGTGTAAAGTTAGACAGTGTTTTGTTTTGACCATCAGTAAAACAACGATTTATTTCAAGTACAGATGGAGTTGTGTCCTTCTAGCACAGGTGAAGCGTAGGGCACTATAAAAACATAGTATAATTATAACCGACAATCACTCATAAATAACCTATAAATGACCCATAAAGTCACATAATGACTNGACCCATAAAGACACATAATGACTTATATGTGACACACAAATGACCCATGAATAGCACATGACCTATAAAGGCTAATAAATGTTTCTCAAAGACTCATATTTACTCATATATTGATGCGTTTGTAGTAAGGGGAAACCTTAACAGAATACTCAAACCGCCCACATCTCCAAATACGAGTGAAAACATCCTTTCATGAATATAAAAACTAACCCTTGTTGCGAAGGAAAAAACTAACACATTTATGCAGAGATTTTGTATACAATTTTATTTACAAACACGCTCATAAAAATCAAATTAAGGCAGCAGGAAACAGGCACTTCATTACAGAAATAGGGGAAATGAATTGCCAAGTAACAAACTAACGATTATATACTTCATGCCCCGAACATTGATACATAATTATATTTCTGTTTCGAATACCAAAGTGGAAAGAACCGAAGAATTTTAAGTTGTATTAATCATGAACCGTCAGAGAAAACGTCTATTATCCAAAACCGAAAACCTGACAGTTGGAAAAATTAAAAACAAGATAACGTCTTGTCCCCTAATAATATTATTAGTTAATTTACAGAGTACAGATTATAATATCAGAGATAAATACCGATTCTCAAATAGTCCCCAGTTTATTTTGAAACAGCAGAGATACATTCGCACGGTGGTAATGTTTCATGCCACGCATGCCAGTGTTTCTCTTCGACAACCCATAGAAACATTTTTGAAATGTCAGAAGAGAGAGCTAAATCACCCATTATCGGTGTTCATTACTGCGATAATCTTTATGCTCCTTCTTCGTGCCCAGAAAGAGTTCTGATGATTGCTAGCATACTTGCGCTCTATCAGCATCTCGCGTTACCATCAAGAAAAAAAATATCGTATAATGAAAATACATAAACAGTACATTTAAAAAAATTATATTTAAATACTCATGTTTACGAACATTAGGATATTACATATGCAAAATTAAAAAAAGTATCAGGCTGAAGGATAGATAACTCAAGTCGGAAAACCTACTTATATCTACGAAATTATAAAAATTTGGACACATAAGATAAAACTACCCATCGAGAATTTTACCCCAGGTCAATTTTGCAAAGAGTACCTCTTCCACTGAATAGAGAATATGCAAATTTTTTTAACGTCGGTTTCTCTTCGTCAGTGATCTGATTTGATAAACATTGGTATTGAGCGATTTTCTTAAAATACATAAACATCGTGGTGGGCGGCCCACCCACCCACACTAGTACATTTATTTAATGCAAAACAATTTGATTTGAGTTGAGAAAGAGCTTAGCAGCTGAAATGGTTGAGGACGTTTAGGTCGGCGAAGGAGAATTGTCCCGAAAAAAACTGCCGAACATCGCCAAGTCCATCACGGGTGATACTGTTGGCAACGCCATCAATCACGTTTCCCACATTCGCGAAAATACAGGTGCGACCACTGCCGGGAATAGAACCTAGCTCGCCTTGATGTGGGGCGTGCGCTCTGTAACTGTGAAACTGCTGTCGTGAGCATGGTGTGAAGTGTTGAGCGTGTATGGTCCTGTGTCGGTTCCAAATAATCATTATAGAAAGGACGCCTGATCTCCATTGCCGCGTTTTGTGGTTCTCTGGTGTGGTGATTATCGCAGTGATCACAGAGCAGTTCGTAAATACTTATACATCGGGAATAGGGCTTGCATTTATTGCTGCCGTTATTTTAAAGGAATAAATAATTATTTTATCTGTTGTGAAGGACTAAGGCGCGATTTTGAGTACTATTACTTGTGTAGGCATGAGATCGATTTCACGCTAGGACGAAAGGAATTATTAACAAACATGAGGATGTGCGTGAAGGTAATCGCCGTGGCTGAAAACCAAGTTGATGCTTATTTACATTCATATATTCATGATATGATCTTGAACTCCACTATGCCCGGCAGTACGGTTTTCATATTAGATTTCTTCGTAAATATTCAAAGTGATGTTTCTCCATCGAGCTTGGTATTGACAGGATGTATACTTCAACGGTTATTTCAGTAGTCGATACATATCAGGGTTCATGAAAGGCTTTTCTTTTTTGTNGTTCATGGGAGGTTATTTTTGCTTGATATGCACCTTATTCAATGCCCCCGCTAATCACAATCGAAGCGATGCTAGTTTGGGGGCTTACACGCAGGACTAAATTTAACACTAAGTAAATAGTGCCTGCAACACTCAACAATAACTAACCAGAAAGTTGTAGAAGATGAATTAGGACACTAAAGTGAGATATGAGGTTTGCAGTTTGATTACCGGTCCATATTTCGTAACTTTTTTAGTGATGTATGTCCGTGAATTTTGTTTCTTAATTTTGTTTTTTAAGTTTTTCTTTATGGAGAAGCGTGGTGAAGCGATATGAGCTCGAGATCTGTTGTAATATAATATACAATGCAATATTAAAAGTTTGTTATATTTTTAAGATGGCAACACTGTAAACAAACTATTAGCTATCAAGCTACCGTTGGAGTGTCATGGCGCTATGTGCCTTGTTGAAATTATATTGTTCTTTCTTAAAACTAATAAATAGTTTATTCAAGTGATCCGGAGTATTTCTTTATAAAACCTACAGGTTATGGGCCCAGACACCTAATCTTGTATGGTTGAAGTAAAATAGTGCACGTAAATACTGCAACAACAGTTGTTTAATATCGTCGACGTAAGAAGTGTCGTTTTGAGGTTAGGACGACCAAACGGCAGAGTGGCGAGAAGGGAAACTTGTTCAGAACGGACAAGGAAGGAAAGTTTTTTTGCAGGAAGGAAGGAAGAGCAAGATGGATGGCATGGCACATCAAAGTACAGTTATTAAACTGGAAGGCGCCAAGAACTGGAACATCTGGAAATTCCAAACGTCAGTTTTACTGCGAGGTCAAGGTTTATATGATGTGGTCGAAGGTCGCACCTTGAAGCCAGAGGTTGTTACGGAGAGACCAGCCTGGGAAAGTATGGATGCGAAGGCTTAGACCTTACTTGTCACGAGAATGTCAGAAGACGTGATGCTGCACATTATCTCATGCACTACTGCTGCGGAGATGTGGCGAAAATTACTAAGTGTATATGAACAGAGAAGTGAAACAAATATTCACATAATACAACAGCGATTCTTTCAATATAAGTATGAAGAAGGTACAGAAATGTCTGTTTTCCTGTCGAAAATTCAAGAAATGCAGAATCAGTTAAAACAGATGGGTGAAGAAATCTCGGATAAATTGGTCATAACAAAAGTGTTAATGTCACTGCCCGACGGCTATAAACATTTTGTATCAGCTTGGGAGTCGGCACCGGATGATAAACAAACTTATGAAAACCTGGTAGCTAGATTATTAGTCGAGGAAGAAAGATTACATGAGAAAGGAGGAGCAGCGCAGTCTTCAGCTTTCGTCGCTAAAAAAAGGGACAAGAGAAATATTAAATGTTTCAAGTGCAATAAGTTTGGACATTATGCAAGTGAATGCAGAAGTAATAATAATTCAATGGAAAATCGAGACAGTCGTAATAACCGGTCAGACAATAAATGTTTTTATTGTAATAAATCAGGCCATAACAAGAATCAGTGCCACTTCAAGAAAAACAAGGATAATAACGCGTTTGTGGTGTCAAACTCGTTTGAAAAACAATATCAAGAAACAGAGTGGTTAATTGATTCCGGCGCAAGTCAACGTATGTGTTGCAAACGTGAGTTGTTTACCTCATTCACGAGTTTATCAAATACATTCGTAATCTTGGGTGATGGAACACAAATTAGTGCACAAGGGCGCGGACAGATGGCGGTACAAGTCTCAAATGGCAAAGAATGGATTGACACAACAATAGACAACGTGTTGTACGTGCCTGATTTAAAAACAAATTTATTCTCTGTGCAATGCGTCACTGCAAGAGGTTATGTCATGATGACAGATGAAAACTTATGCAAATTTTACAAGAAAAATAAGTTGTTGGCAATCGCAGAACGAGCTGGAAATATGTATTACCTGAACTTTCGCTATAAATGCGGGGTAGCAGGTACTGCACAAGTCAAGTCGGACATAAATGAGTGGCATGAAAAACTTGTTCATCAAAACATGATGTACGTGAAAAATGTTCTGACAAACAACTATGTTAACGTAAACGATAGCTGTGTTGGGAAATGCGAAAGTTGTTTAGAAGGGAAAATTCATCGTTTACCTTTTTCTAACAGTGAAAGTAAAACAACGAGGACGTGTGAGTTAATTCATGCCGATACCTGTGGCCCCATGGAGGAAACATCTGTGGGAGGTTCAAGGTATTTTGTGGTGCTTAAAGAAGACTATTCAAAATAGAGAAAGGTTTACTTTGTCAAAGGAAAACATGAAGTGAAAAAGTGCATCGAGAAATTTATAAACAGAGCGGAAAATGAAACTGGAAATAAAGTGAAGAATTTCAGAAGCGATAATGGTCTCGAGTTTGTAAATAATGATGTATAAGGATTGTTTCTCAACCGGGGAATAATACATCAACGCACAGTCCCTTACNACTCGAGTTTGTAAATAATGATGTATAAGGATTGTTTCTCAACCGGGGAATAATACATCAACGCACAGTCCCTTACACACCTAAACAAAACGGCAAGGCAGAGAGAGAAAATAGAACACTTATTGAATCTGCTAGAACCATGCTATGCGCTAAAAATCTGCCTAAGTCATTGTGGGCGGAAGCAATTAACACGGCAGCGTATGTGTTAAATAGAACTGGGAAGAGCACTGAAGTTGATAAAACTCCATACGAACTGTGGACAAAGAAAACTTTTGATATTCAAACATTAAAAATATTCGGTTCACCTGTGGTTGTCCATGTCCCTCAAGAAAAAAGGAAAAAGTGGGACTCTAAAGGAGAAAAAGGAATAGTAGTTGGTTACGGAGAAGACGTAAAAGGGTACAGAATATTTTTCCCACACAGGAACACTGTAGAAGTAAAACGGGACATTGTGTGTATAGAGCAAGAAAAGACACAAGAAAAACAGCAGTTGGTAACGTGTGAAGTGGAAAATTTGGTGTCAGAAGAAACCATAAGCGTACGAGATACAAATGGGAGGGATGTTGATGAAGAACTGAGCTGTGAACAAGAACGGAGACCGAGTCTTTCAGTTCAGCTGACCAAAGGTAGTGATTATGAACCATGTTGCAGTGGTAAAGAAACAGAAACTGAAGTCCCCATCTCCTCAGAAGCTGACGATGCACTACAGTGTTCACCAGATACTCACCAAGATCACTGGAGAAGCAAACGAGCGAGAAACGAAACGTCGTTCTACAAGTGTAACAATATTTATTCGATGGATGAGGAGCCAAAAACGTAACGTACGAAGAGGCAATGAGAAGAGAAGATGCAAGTAAGTGGAAAGAAGCTATAAGTAGGGAATTACAGACTCTNGCAAACGAGCGAGAAACGAAACGTCGTTCTACAAGTGTAACAATATTTATTCGATGGATGAGGAGCCAAAAACGTATCGTACGAAGAGGCAATGAGAAGAGAAGATGCAAGTAAGTGGAAAGAAGCTATAAGTAGGGAATTACAGACTATAAATGAAAACAACACATGGGAGGTGTACGATACTTCTGTAAATGAAAAGACTGTAAGCAGCAAGTGGGTTTTAAAGATAAAGAAATCTGGTAATGATATACAGTATAAAGCTAGGTTGGTAGCTAGGGGTTTTGAACAAAATGATGACTTGAATTTAAATGAGATTTATGCACCTGTGGCTAAATTGTCAACTTTCAGATTATTCTCAGCCATAGCAACCGAGCGTAACTTACCTATTCACCAAATGGATGTAACTGGGGCGTTTTTATACGGAGAAATTGATGTAGAAATTTTTATTAATTTACCAGATGGGGCATACTTTGATGATAAAAATATTGTCAAGTTAAACCGATCTTTGTATGGTCTAAAAAAATCACCCAAATATTGGAATGAAAAGTTCAACTCAGTTTTAACTAGAGGAGGCTTTGTGAGGTCACAGTGTGACTCATGTCTTTATTCAAAGTGCAATGATAAAGATCAAATGTTTATTCTAATATACGTTGACGATTTGTTAATTTTTGGCACAAATGAGAACCAAATTTCTGATGTCAAACTAATGTTACAGAAAGAATTTAAAATGAAAGATTTGGTTTTAGTATCTGAATTTCTTGGAATAAATGTCAAACAAATCTTAGAAAGTGGTGTAAACAAATTAAGTCAGAAAAGCTATTTAGAAAATGTATTGAGAAAATTCAACATGGAAAACTGTAATCCAATGTCAACCCCCATGGACTAAAATTTTAATGCTAAAATGTTTGAAAATAAGGAGTGCCAAACAGATCAAAATATTGAAAATATATGTAGACAAATGATAGGATGCTTAATGTATGCTGTCTCAGGCACAAGACCAGATCTGTGTGTAGCTGTTTCTNAACTGTTTCTACATTAAGCCGATACCAAAACAATGCAAACAATGTACTGTTAACGGCTTAAAAATGGTATTTTGATATGTAAAACATACTATTGAATATAAATTGGTTTATAAATATAATGACAAATCGCTAGTGGACTACTGCGATGCTGATTGTGCAGGAGATCTCAGAGATAGAAAATCTACCACTGGCTATTGTTTCATGTATTCAAATTGTTTGATTTCATGGTGTTCGGAGAAGCAATGCCCTGTAAGTCTCTCATCAACTGAGTCTGAATACATAGCAATTAGTATGGCAGCTAATGAAGCATGTTGGTTACAAAATTTGTTAAATGATTTTAGGGTTAAAATTGTTGACCCGACTACAATTTTTTGTGACAACCAGTCCGCAATATCGGTTGCAAATACAAGTAGTGTCAAGCGGTTATAACATATCGATATTAGATTTCACTATATTAAATAATTAATAATAAAAGGTAGAGTGTCTCTGAAATATGTAAAAACTGAAGAACAGTTAGCTGATATGTTTACAAAAGCCCTAAACAAAGAGTTAATTTTTAAATTCACTAATCAGTGTGGAGTAATCTTGTAAATTTATTTGTGTAAAATTTTGGTAAATATTGCATTGAGGATGGGTGTTGTAATATAATATACAATGCAATATTAAAAGTTTGTTATATTTTTAAGATGGCAACACTGTAAACAAATGATTAGCTATCAATCTACCTTTGGAGTGTCATAGCGCTATGTGCCAAGTTGAAATTATATTGTTCTTTCTTAAAACTAATAAATAGTTTATTCAANAATCTACCGTTGGAGTGTCATAGCGCTATGTGCCAAGTTGAAATTATATTGTTCTTTCTTAAAACTAATAAATAGTTTATTCAATTGATCCGGAGTATTTCTTTATAAAACATACAAGATCCAAAACAATAAATAATACATATATTTCCTACGACTTATAAAGATGATTATTCAGATTTCAAAAAAATGTTGGAATATTTAGAAACGTGGATGAGTTTTATTGTATTTACTGTAATTGACTGAAAAAAAGAAGTCGGAAGAAAGAATTGATAGCGTAACATGCAGCTATGGAAATAAATAAAGTAAAAAAAAAANACTGAAAAAAAGAAGTCGGAAGAAAGAATTGATAGCGTAACATGCAGCTATGGAAATAAATAAAGTAAAAAAAAAACGCTCTGAAATCAAAATATGGAATAGTGTTGCCCTTAGCGAATAATTATTTTTATATTAATTCTACTCCCCAAAGTGGGTACNGAAATCAAAATATGGAATAGTGTTGCCCTTAGCGAATAATTATTTTTATATTAATTCTACTCCCCAAAGTGGGTACGGATCATTTGTGAATTCCAGTTCCCACTAATAAATACTAGACTCGACACCTACTGAGAACTGTCCATTCCTCCACAGACCTGAAGTACGTCACCAACCGAGACACACTACACATTTTGAAACTATCATTTACAACGTGTTTCTAAAACATGGGTACACACTTCGGCAATGTGTTTCTGAGGACTTTATAAGACTAACATGAAAATACCACTTTTCTCGTCTAGTGATTATTAAGGGAGATGTGTGGACCTGAAAAATCCTCATATAGGTATTCAACATATCTTCTGTTTTGAATGTTCAACTTGAATTATCATACAAATGGTTCACTTGAAATAGTTGCGACAAGAAGAAGTTTTTGTTATTTCAAACGTGCTTACTCAAAGGATGTNTTACAAATGGTTCACTTGAAATAGTTGCGACAAGAAGAAGTTTTTGTTATTTCAAACGTGCTTACTCAAAGGATGTCTTTAAAAATTGCTTAGAACCAACTGTTAACGAAGTTTGATGGAAACGTAGATGGACAACAGNTACTCAAAGGATGTCTTTAAAAATTGCTTAGAACCAACTGTTAACGAAGTTTGATGGAAACGTAGATGGACAACAGCCATTTCGAAAGTAAGGGGGAATATTTTATTTTATCAACCACGTTTATATAACACGCTATTCACAGATTTGTTACTACACAGATGTTTTGTTATATATAGGCTTAAAACTGGTGCTCACCAAAATAACTATTATTTTATATTCTTGAGCATAACTTACAGGTATTAGTTCCCGCCATTACAAATGTTACATTCCGTAGGTTCGTCACCATTCCATGTCACAATAACGAAGTTTGGGATTTTGAGACTTACAGACAAAACAAACGCAAACATAGACATAAAACTTAACAAGAGCGATTTACATAGAGGCAAGTTTATTCATTTAAAATATGTTAAGCAAAATTTATTTTTAAAAATGTTATAGATAGCTACAAATAAAAANGAGGCAAGTTTATTCATTTAAAATATGTTAAGCAAAATTTATTTTTAAAAATGTTATAGATAGCTACAAATAAAAATATATTTCAATTATCCTTATTTTGAACAATATGTGAACTTTTGCAAAAAACTTNTACAAATAAAAATATATTTCAATTATCCTTATTTTGAACAATATGTGAACTTTTGCAAAAAACTTTTTAAGAATTATTAGACTTTTTTATTAAAATATCACACAGTATGTTATTTAAATGGGAATTATTTTAATACGACAAATTATTTAATTATAGGTTTTATGAGTCCTAAAAGCACTAAAATTATTATTTTGGTATATCTTTTGAAAAAAAATATTTTGTCTGAATAGGTTTTACTTGATGAAATAATACTTTTAAGTAAAATTATTGCGTACGAATATAAGACATAGGTTTTTTGTTGCCCAGAAATTGTTAATGCACGATGAACTCACTCGCCTCGAGCAGGAAAACCGTTATTTGTCTGTCTGCTTAACGGTGACGTCACTCCAAGGAAGAACTAAATAATTTTTAATAAAGGTAACATTTGTGGGTTAAAGGTGAAGGCTTATTGTGCATTTCAGCTGTTGCTTTGTAATTTAATCACCAAACTCTAATATGCATTACTGCATTCGTGGAACTGTCTTGTGTGTCTTTTCTGTTTAGAACATCCTTACTTTTCAAACNACTCTAATATGCATTACTGCATTCGTGGAACTGTCTTGTGTGTCTTTTCTGTTTAGAACATCCTTACTTTTCAAACATGACTGTTTTGTGTCGTTTAGAAGAGTTTTACTAGTGCAGATTGAATAAAATGTCATAAACTTAATCATTGTAAAAACGAAAGGAAATGAAAAATTAATATTCCATGATATGTGATGCTCTACGTGTAGAAGATTGCGCTACATATATTAAAGATACGGTTAACTTAAAATAAACTTAATTAACATATAGGTTATATTTATGACATTAATAATAAAAGTACCTTTTCCAATTTCTGTTCACTCTCCCTGGATTTAGCCTCGAATTTCACTTGCAGATCATTCAGCTACAAAAAAATACAACAGAAAAACACACTAATAAGTTTTTTCAAAAATAATCCTTTTAAATAAATTTTAATGTATTTTGGTACTTTGTTATTTCACACATGAACAGAAAACTTGCAAATAGATTTAATAAAATAAGTTATATTCTTGCCTCCTTTAAATAAAATACATAATGAATTCAAGATTTAACTAGCAAAGACTTATTATTTGGTTATATATTTGGTGTTTTATGTATCAAAGGATCTGAATTTGAATCTCAGGTAACGTATGATTAGAAATTTGGTTAGACATATTTAGTTCAGTAACGATTGCCTGTTAAAACAGCAGACGAATGGTATTACAAGAAGATATACAATTGAGGTTATTAAAGTGGAATGTACAGTGCCGAACAAAGATAAAATAGTGTTATTATTTTCTACTTCATTTCTCCATGTGTTGCAGTCTAGTTCTCTGTTACTAGCACTTGTATAGCGCTAGTTTCCGTCCGGAACTCATGAGGAGTAGAGCTTCATGGTCTAACATTTCCTGCAGAATATATCTTCACTCTCTGGTCACCTCAGATAAAAAGAAGTGATTCTCGTTTCTAAACGAGCCAAAAAGCAGATCAGAATACAGATGGAGTAATTATTTACAGTAAACATGAAAAAGGACATGCAGAAAAATACATTATCCTAGCATGACACAACTTATTTCTAACAGATGAAAAAAATATTTATAACATTTTTTTACCATAAGTGTGGAATAAGATATATATATATATATATATATATATATATGCGATATCTATATGGAAAATGTTTAAAAGGCAACAAAACACATACATATAGAATGTTGTGCCCATGTGGAATGAAATGTTAAGAACTTAGACGGAGCCATAGAACCTAAATGATACTGCACACCTTAAGTTTTACAGTCACAGAATATTCAAACGGAAATGAAAAGAATAAAAATTTTAACAGCGGGTGTCAAATGAATTACTCTTAACTATTGTTTGAACTTTAACAAGAAAAAATCCTTGGCAACCCAGTTACCAGGAAATTACTTTTTGAAGCTACAAATAGTTTTCTTGCCAAATCTGCAAAACTCATATTTGGAATATTACAAATTCTAGCTTTGTATTACTAATAATTTACATTATTAAAAACTGTAAATTTTTCATTTGTTTTCTCGTAGAAAGTAACTGTGATAAATTATAAACAGCGAAAAATAACAAAATAAAAATCAAATTATAATTTATAAAAAAAAAACTTCTCCAGCACAGTGACTAGAACCCACACCCCTTTTCTAACTAATTCACAACCTAAACCATTAAACCAACTTAACTCTCATATGTAGGATTTATTTATTTAATAAATATACCAGTAACAATGTTCTAAAAGTTAACCAGAACAATGCCGTTTCTATCGCAATTATACATCCATATTTATACCTACTTCTTCTAATAAGGAAAATATTTGATCAAGAAGAATACAATAAGTTACAATTACTACACAAGAAGCGAGGCCGGGTAAGGCAGGAATGCGGGCAACTTCTATTACTAAAACAATGTTCACAAACAACGACGACTTGAAAGCAACAACTAAGATTGCAGGAATCTGCAGAAGTATCTACAAATTCAGGGTCTGGCTGACGCAGTGTGGTCGCGGCAACTTCATCAACATCTTACGACAGTAACCACGGCCAGGATGTAAGGGAGAGCCAATAGGGATCAAGGAAATCGGGGAAGGGGGGCGTGAAGGAGAAGTGTGGCAGAGACGGCGGCTAAGGGCCGGGGTGTCAGTCGGCGTCGGTCCTCCCTGAACGGCGTCTGCGAGCTGCGATTTGTGGTAAGTGTCTTACACTAGGGTGAGAGGGCGAGCCCGGAACCCCTTATATCCTTGTCCTCCCATAACAGATTGTCCTTTACACCTACCTCTTACGCTAGCCCCACTAACCACATTACTCTGTAATTAATGCAAATTGAATCAGTAATGTTCCTCCTTAATTATTTTTTGTACTTAATTAATTATTCTTCGACATCCTTTCATGAACTTCATGAACTATGTTTCATTAAGGAAGTATAGCAATTTACTATATTTAATTTTATGAGTTCCGTGTAGCTAGAAAACATTAACAGTTAATAAGTAATACGGTCACGATTGATTGTAATTGTCGTTTCATTATTACTATGTGAGTCATTTTGAGCGTTTTACATTATTTATATTCATAACATACTTTTTCCGGCAGGCAACTTTACTTCACATCAACCATAGTTTTCACACAAACACCTGTATACGGTTTTACGTTGTTGAGTGTCCGCCGTTATGCTGAAGCTCGTGAATACTGGTCAAAATTTCTTGATGAATAATACAAATATAGCCCTTGTAGTTTTACTAAAGAGCAGTTTTACAAGGGAAATACTTTTAATGTTGCAAGCATGTGTAAAAATTACGATCAATTTCTCAGTAAAAACCAAAAATATTATACTTATACAGTGATTAAGAAATTGTATCACAAAATTTGTATTCTATATACCACCTCTCTAGACAACTGCGGTGTTTGAAGAAAATATAGGATGTAACATATTAAGAGTACCAATTAAAGGGAATAGTTCTCTGCCATCGTGGACTTATCCATTTTTGCTGTAATTTTAGGTTAAATTAGTTTAAGGATTAATCGGCCTGGTACAGCATATTGTTTCCTTAGGTNCCCATTTTTGCTGTAATTTTAGGTTAAATTAGTTTAAGGATTAATCGGCCTGGTACAGCATATTGTTTCCTTAGGTTTATCATGTTGTTACACCTATATTAGAGATATTAAGTTTCTTAATTTATAAAAGCCAGGAAGAGGTAATTTTCTTTTTCCTGCAATCCCATATGTTACGGAAACCAAACAATAGCGACTTTGGAAAATTTTCGAACCTGTGCGCAATATCCTGTTGATCTACAAGTCTAATAAAAAAATTGATGTGCATATAGCTGAAAAATTCCCATTATCCGAGATGTCGGGGACCTTTCCGCCTTAAATTATGTTAGTCACGATTTTCAGGACAGACATTTTCTTAACTTTTCGGGAGACATGAAACTTAACTTTATCCTAGGGGAGTGTTTCCGCCTCCCGGGCGCTGTTGACCAGTTGTTTAACATACCTTATCTACGTTACGCTCATTTTCCGCAGTCTTATCGTCCAGTAGTGTTTGTATGTCGCCAACCTGTAAACGTTAAACAGGAAATACAATTAAACTATAACATTATAACTCGCATAATGATAGTGATTAAATATAATTATATTTATCATTAAACTTTCATGTGTTCCGTTGGAACCGGTTGAAAGCTATTTAAAGTGGCAAAATCTATTTTTGCTCATATTAATACCGGCTTTGGTACAGAAAACGCCGAGGGAAATTTAACGCCATTTAATTCTTCACAGCTTCACACTTGTCTTGATCAAATAGTTAAGCCAGTCTGTTTATCTTCAAGAGTAAATGCAGAAAATACTACACACAACAACATGTTATAGTTCCAGTTGAATTAACCTAACGTTATAAGTTATTGCAAACCTTCGTTTGGTCTGAACGTAACAAGAAATAATTCTTGAAACTACTAGAGTACGAACCATACAGGAAATGTAGTGGAATATAACAATGGTAAGCCTTATTTTACTATAAACACATGGCATTTAAAACTATTGTGCTTACGNGTGGAATATAACAATGGTAAGCCTTATTTTACTATAAACACATGGCATTTAAAACTATTGTGCTTACGAATTACATATACAAACTCTTGAACTCAGTATCATTACATTTATAGTTTTTGTGGAAAATTTGTTATGCTGGAAAGTACAATATA
>NQII01008926.1:4235-50669 GCA_002778355.1 Clitarchus hookeri | reverse complement strand
ACAGACAGGCCGTTACCGCCTTCAATCGTCCTCACTCCGTTAGCCATGGGGCGGCTCCCATGTTACCAGCCCAGACCACGAGGAGGTGGAGATGGACTTGAGCAGTGCTAGGCTATATATTCGCATCACTGCCCCATTACTGGAGTTAAGTTGGAAGCTTTCATGGTGACTGGGGAACACCCAAAAGGATCACTACTTCCTATGAGTGGGCCCCACCGGAGTTCGCCGAAGCTTACTCTTACACTTGCGCCGGTTTACCACCACTAGAGCCTGTAACCAGGGTTAGGCCAGACAGGGGCAGTCATTTCTGTGACCGTCACGACTGCCCCACCAGGTATTCAGTTTCCAGGCTCCTCCCTACTAGGCGGATGGACGAGCAGAATCCGGTTTTCAGGCACTCGGTCCCCTCACCCTACATTCATTATAGGTTGGTTGCCAGACCACAGTCTGTAACCAACCCGGCCCCAAAGTGCCTATTAATAGGTACAGGTTTTTAAGGCCCGAAGGCCAGCTCACTCTCCAAACCTCCCGCACTGTAACTGTACTCCTAAGAGTAAAACAGTGCGCTGCACTTTTTCTGTCCATTCCTAAGGGCCATTCACTTTCTTGGTACCTGTAACCGGTAGATTAACCGATTTTCTCACTTTAAAAACCTATCCTCCTCACCAAGCGTGAACTGACGCGATCGCAGGCGGGAAATCCCCCGCATCCATCACGCGGCAGTGGGGATTCCTCGAGCAATAATGCCAACCATCGACAAGAGAGATTAAGTATGTTTTCGATGAGCGAAATATATTCACTCAATTACCCGCGCTATTTGAATTTGACATTACATGTATCTAGATATTATACATGTATATTTCAATATTTTATATTAGTTAATAGTATAATGTGTATATGCAGATGCACCTCCCTGAAAGTAATCCTGGTGGCACCCATGGTATTTCGTTATTTATTATTCACGCCCTCCAATGGTGTTTACAAGAGAAAACCGTAAAAAAATCATCTTCGTTTGGCATTGAGCGTTCGTAAGCAAGCTTATTTCAATGGAAAGACGTAACGAATTTAAGTGCGAAATAAATGTAGCCGAAATCAAAAAGAACTTTGTACTAAACGCCTTCCCATTAAGGAAATTTCGCAGGAAATTACTAACCGTAATATTTTTAACGATTTTACTTTTTTTTCTCAATTATTTAATTATATTTAAATAAAGTAATTGCGCAAGCCAACGTTTCGCTAAACCCAGTTTCCAACGAACATGTAAACATATTTCGTTATATTTCCAATCTAGTGCGAAGGACAAATTTTATTATTTACGTACGTTCTATTGCAATGCAAATCAAATCATTTTTTAAAAAATGTATTAATTTAATGATTATTGCAACAATTCCTTTTACTTATACACGAAACGGAAAAATCCGGCACACATACGACACCAGTAAACCATGGCGGCGAAAATGTACAGTTGCCAAACTAAAAGCATCGAGGTTCTCAGCGTNAACACATACGACACCAGTAAACCATGGCGGCGAAAATGTACAGTTGCCAAACTAAAAGCATCGAGGTTCTCAGCGTGAAAAGAATAAACCTTACTACGGCTTAGATAACTTGTACTAAAGGTTGGGAAGAGCAGTGTTAAAATTTTAGTAATAGAAAATTTTCACCACTTGTAAACGCTTGTGTCGGCAAGGTACCAGATTTTCTCTATTTTCTAAGTTAAAAAAACAGGGTAATTGTAATAATTATGAATCANCTTGTGTCGGCAAGGTACCAGATTTTCTCTATTTTCTAAGTTAAAAAAACAGGGTAATTGTAATAATTATGAATCAAATATAAAATAACGTCCTAACTATGTAAAATCTCTCTCTCTTATTGTTCACGTAACTTGAAATTATAATTGAAAACTATCTTTTGGAACACTGCGCACCTAGCGGCGGAAATTATCCTTATGCCAAACTCTTCCATGTAAAATCTCGTTTTGTTTCTAACCTGAGTAGGATAAATCTTAATACGGCGCCGCCTACAGCGCTGTGGCGGCCGTGCGCGGAAACACGGCAAACAGTTGCCTCGAGCTAAGGTTCATTCTTCTCAGGTTACGAACAAAACGAGCTTTCTTACGGGTGTTTGGCATAGGGAAAATTTCCGTCGCTAGGTGCGCAATTATTCAGAGAGCTCACTTTAAACTAAAATATTTAGCTACGTGAATAATAATGAAATAATAAAAAAGAAAGATTTAACTAAGTTACACAGTTATGTTATATTTGATTTATGATTACGGCAATTATCTTTTAATGTAGGAAATAAAGAAAAGCTAGTACACATGCGACACTAGCGCTTACCTAGTGGCGAAAGTTTTTGGTTGCCAAACTTTTAAAATAGATTTTCCCAGCCTGAGTAGAATTACCCTACTCTAGCTTGGCGGAACGAGGGATGGGAAATTTTATTTTTTTTTACCCTTCTCGGACAGCGGAGCTGGCGACCCGACGGGAAATTGGATCGTGGGGTTTTGCCTCGACGTAGAGGCGACGTGGTAGAACGGCAACGCAGGAGGGAAGGAAGACGGCGTGGCTGGAATACAATCCCAGATTACGGTTCGTTCCGGTTAAGAGCAAGAAGAGCGGGATCAAGACTGCACAGCTGCCTCGGCGTTAATTGGCCACTCTGAAAAGCTGTGCCTAATTTCAGCGTAAGTTCTTTACGCGCTGAACCTCCACTAGAGGAAATGAAGCCGAATCAATGAAAACCAGTGTAAATGGCTGCACTTGAAATTAGTTTGCATCTTATCCTACTGATTATTGTGGTGGCTGAATTTCACTGATTTAAAGGTATCTTGGTGGCGTTGTAGCATGGCGGTTATGTTTTTTTTATTTTGCCCAGCATTGCCGAACGGTGAAGTAATTTAGCGTAGCAATTGCTATTCCTTTAGCATTGTATTTTTGTATGCAGCGTTAACCGGGTGAGTTAATAGGGGGAATTCCCGCCAAATTGGATTTGCGTATTTTTTTCCGTAACTTATATTCCCTATTCAATTTTGAAATCCATGCTTGTCAAAGCACAGGGAACATGTTAACATTAGTTTTGAAATCTCAGCACATTTTTCTAAGAGTATTAGTTTCTCATCTATAACTGCAATAGAAGATTCCATAATTTTTTTAATAATTGTTATGCCACAAGGGAAAATATCGATATTTCTGAAACCGTATAAACTGCAATCAGTATGTTACGTAGTCCTCCATGTCACATGGAGCTTTGATTTTTTAATATCTGGTGATAAAATTTCGTTACGAAGATTTTGTACAATTTTCCAAGTTGGAAGCAGTGTGGAGGCACAGAATAATACTAGTGGTTACCTTGCGAACACGTGATATAGAATATTTTGGGCCTTGACACAATCTCATCAACCTCCACAGTTATTAACGAACTGTATCGGTTTTGATACTGACGAAGTACTTTTCATGTAATTTATTGTGTACAAAATATCAGAGCATCCATCTCAATCAAGAGCGGATGAAAAAACTTGAAATAAAAAAACTCGCCTTAAGAATACCTAACCGTGGCACTGATGGCCTGTTCATTCGTCTGATCGGCCAGTTGGTGTCTTCATTTCACTCATTTATATCACTGATTCAGGATTAGAGTGTATTCTTTCATAGACCACGTTGTCATACACACATGCATTGATAGCACGACAGCAAAAAGTTATTTAACACGCAACTACTTAAAAATTACGCGAGGAACTCCTTCATTAATTATTGAACAAAGAAAACAAATTAAAATTGAAACCCATTTAAATATTAAACTTGAAAATTTTAGGGAACAGAAATTTTTACGCAGTCGTTTCATGATAAGGTTAACTTCAAATACACGCGCATGACAGTCACATTTGCGACTGTATTGCAGTTTACTTTTGAGGCCTCACTGCCAAAACAAGCCTGCAAGAAAAGAAGGAAGTATCGCTACGCCACCGGGATTGGTGTTAAACTGGCTGTTCACTGCTTGCATGGGCTGCAAGTCACTGAAACCGCCAATATTCCAGTCCCTGCTAATGATACGTTACTGTTATCGTTATTGTCAAAGTGCAAATCAATGTTTACTTTTAATCTTTCGATAACGTACTCATTTACGAGCTCGAGGTTTGCAACAATGCGATATTTCTGTTTGAGCTTCACTTCTGCCGTGCGTTCATATTCCCACCAGTGTGCAACGTACTTCGCTATCGGAGATATTTAAAATGATCACTCATGAACTGATTCCCCAACTGCACACAGTACCGTTCATAAGCGTCCGTTATGTGCAACACGTTCCTAAGCATTAACCTGATTATTGAACGTGTTGAAATAAATTTCATCCCTGTCTGTATTAGTTATTTCATATCGTGTTTCTCAAAAGTGTTCGGTTGGCACCGAAATATCTGTGGTAGCTAAGTAAAATAAATACCCCGAGATGCAAAAAATTTGCCTGTCTATTTGAAAATCATAATAGAATTTAAAAAAAAAAATTCACAATAAACCTCTACAACTGGTTTACTTGTCTTTGAAGATAAGATTTGCATTGGTTTCCTTGGCGCATGGCGCGACACAGGCTATTCTAGTAAAGTTAGCAGTAGTGTCAGAGATTTATTGTGAAAATTTCAGTTAATAGGCGAAGTAGGATTTGATGTTCTATGCCAGCGTTTGCAACTTGTCTTTCATCTTTGGCTGCAATACGCAAAACAAAGTACTATCTCGTTTGCCTGGCCCGTTGAGAATTCAGCTACTGCAAAACTGAACATCCATGTAAAAAGTTACCCTATATTAAAAACTCATCAGCAAATCATAAATATATTGCGGAACCATAAATTACATAAAATTATATTTTCATACAAAAATTTTAGAAAAAAAACATTTATATTTGTAATTATGTATACATATATGATAACAAATAGTAATATTTGCGCCAGGAAAAATTGACATTATGCGGTATTATTTCATTTAAACAAAATTTCTCACAGTGACAGCTTAAAAAAATTGAAACTTGAATTTAGCGGTTACTTGATTCTACGTTAGAAGTAAATCGCCTTTTCTTTGAGGCACCCGGGCCGGCTGCCTGGCGTACGAGTATTTTGTGTTCATGTCAACATACTCTTATACCTGCCGGAAGCTCAGGTAATAGAGAATAAGGTGAAAAACCTGTGTCATAATAAAACATTTAAAGTCGAACACAAGTGCTTAAAGTTGAAATTTCTGGAAATAGTGTATTTATCAGTATAGAACTGGGAATTTTGTTTGTCTATACTGATAAATACACTATTTCCAGAAATTTCAATTTTTATTTCACTGCAGTTATTTTAGAGTATATTTTTTTTTTCGAGATTTCCTATGCGTATAGGTAATCATATACATAAACAGATTCAAGAATTTATTTTAATTTCATAATCGTGTGTTTATATCGGCATATTTGGTGTATTTTGTATGATAAGCTTATTATAAATTTAACCGCAGTAGTGGTAATCATGCTACTAGAAATTAAGTCCGGTGATTCACCTGTAAAGTATAGCGTTGTGCCGGTAATGTACCATTCTATCTTATAACTGCGGAAACGCTACAGTGTCCTGAAAATTGTTGGCATTCCTTGCAAGACAATTGAAGTTCCACATTTCATAGGATCGTCAAGAATAATTAAAGAACTGCTAATTCTTAGTCATTTTTGTAATTAAACAAGTCTATTATATCCCTTAAAAAGAGTTACAACTACTAAAAAACACAGAGCAACAGGATGAGAGAAAACTGTCAATTATAGTTCAAGGATATAACCTAATTACATAGAAAGGAGTCACTATAAATTTCCAAATATGATTATTTTGTAACGAAATTATTTAATGGTCTTTAGGTTACACTATACCGTATAATGTACGAGCGTTTTATTTTTTTGCGTGTGTCGTTTGAGCGTGTTTTTTAATGTAGTTAATCCTAATGGGCCATATAATTGAACGGCATATGTTGTTAGTATGCAGCAGAGACGAAGTAACTTAACAGTAAACAACGACTGAGCATCGCCTTTTCAATCAACGAGTCAACGAAAAAGGGCGTCAAAGGCAGGCAACGTTATAACAGCAAATTTCCAATTAACAGGTAGGCTACAGTAAGCTATTTCGTTTCTATTATCGTAAGCTAAAAGGCGCAGTAGTCGGCAATTTGGTTTACCTCGTTGACTATCAAGTGCAAATGGTGTCGTGCATCCTTTTTGTTTCAATACAACACAAATATCTTCGAAAGAAGTAAGACGTTTCGACCTGGGTACACTTGGAATGGGAGGAATGTTCTTTAGTTAAATAAGCCATGAAGCCATCTTGACAGTAAATGCTTATATTAAACCAAAATTTTTGTTTATAAAGTAGCTGGTGAATGATCCCCCAATATCCCCCCTTCCCTTTCCTCTCCCACACGCACACAAATGTTTCTATTTCGTCCTTTTCGACGTCCGCTCTAGTCTACAAAGAGCTAAACAGCACCTGCGCTATTATAATCGAACAACAAAAGACACCAAGAATTTTCCTTGTTTTGAGAAATATGATGGCGCAAAATATTATCGAGATTCTCTCTCGTCGCCAGCAAGTAAGCAGCGTGTGAAGTGTTTACCTAACTGCGAAGTACACACGGCTGGCCGCTTAACACGTAAGGGGAGTGGGGTAATTCCCCTTGCAATAACGTGCGGGATGATCGTAGAGGCGATCCGGTGCTGCGCTAGCGAGGGCTGTAGTATGTTAAGGCCGAAGGTGGGGGGAGAGCGTAAAATGGGGTAGCACGAAGGGGGGTTGGCGGTGTAATGGGGCGCGGTATTACGGCAGCCGGGAATATTTACCTCCAGAAGCGCTCTCGAACCGGCGTCGGTGGCTGAAAGACAGAGAGAGAGATGCGGTAACCTAGAGTAAACTCCCGTGAGTTTCGAAAAGGGGGTGGGGGTGAAGAAGTCGACGCCAGCTCCCCGCTGCGAGTGTTTGCGGAGCCCCGACGGATTAACGAGTAGATATTAATTATCTCGCTACGAGTCGCTCTCACTAATGAGAATTACCGCCGAAAATTACCAAGGCGCGGCCTTGAGCTCTCTCTCTCTCTCTCTCTCTCTCCCGCCTTTCCACCTTCCCCGCCAACCCTTACCCATGGAACGCCAGGGAAATAATTGCGTTACCATTGTCGACGGGTTTCCGCTAGGTGTTATGTCGGGAGGTTTGGCGCCATGGGAATTGTGACGAGGGCGACCGACCTTGCAAAGGGCGGATTCCTAACGAACTGCCGGGGAAATGAAATACAGATTGTTTTAAGGCTCCAGCTTAATTGGAGATATTCATCGTGTTTTAGGCGGAGAGGTGATACGGTCGGCACCGTGTTATGAAGTGATCAGGCATTAGCTGGACGGCCTGGCTGATCACACCTTCAATCATTGAACCAGAGCACGAGCGTGATGGCAATAACACCTTGCGAAAGAAACCCCCTCCATAGGTCAGTAAACGGGGGCTAAAATATTAAACAACGTGCCCGATATAGGCCAGTGTAACACCGGGATCAGCGTATTTTGTCGTCGGGCTACTGGAACGAGAATACCACGGAAGATGGGTGTGTCCGGCCGTCGTTAACCACCTCCTAGAATCAGCCTCCGGCAGCATGAACAAGGTGAGGACTTTCCAATTAGATTGTAATAGCAATGACGTAAGGTAATAATACTTAATACAATTAATTAGCATATTGGTGTTCCATTTAAGCTCCCCCAATCAATAGTCACGTAAATAGTTATTGTTTAATCCTTATGTTCAATAAACTCCATCTTGTTCTCAGTTATCTACCTATTCATGACTCATTATTTAGCTACGCCCATAACCCTTTTCAGATATTAATTGACATAAAAGTAAATTCATAACTACCGGCAAGAAATGAACGGCCTCCAACGCGCAAAGCATTCAACTGGCGCTCTTTATTGAAGCAGTCGAACTGCGCGTAACTGTTTGACTCAGACGCGAAAGGAATTCAATACCAGGAGCGAAAGTTGCCAAGAATTCGAGTTTCGCAGACGTACATGTAATCTATTTAAAGATGGAGTTAGCAAAGAGTGCCTTTTTCGATTTTTTTGGTGGAGTGACGTGACGCATGTTTTTTGAAGTTGCGTTTCAGACTAAAATTAATTGTATGTTTACTGAGCAAATTTAAGATACCTGCTTTTATTTGTAATTACTGTTCACTGTGTAACGTTTCGACTAAAAAATAATAATTTTTGTTTTGCTTTTATTTATTGACTAGTGTACGTACGTAAAAGGAAGATGTGTGTAATTTTCTGAAACAAAAGTGTTATTTGCCATTAATTCTGTCTTTAATCACTATAAGAGAATATTTTAACTATTCCATTTCTGCTCTGTTTAAACAATACAATTGAAAAAATACTTGTACTAATATTTTGGCAATATTTATATTGGCTGTATGTCGTTACTCCTTACGGCCAGAGATATGTTTCCTAATTCCTTTTAAAATGGATTAATCGACCGCGAACTATCGATACATACTGCATTATCTGTAGATAGGGTTGGTACTCGACCAGTGACGTTAATTAGGGCAAAGAAGTTACCCGCCTCTCCTAAACCACGCATTGTAAATTTCGCAGTCTAAAGATGAGTTTCATATTTTGCATCTGCATTCAACAGTGTCTAACGATTTTTCAGTAGTAACACAGAACAGATAATCCTACAGAAGTTCAATGATGTAGCTGTTCCTTTGATGTAGGCGTACCCAGTCGCTGATTTACTGCTCGAAGCTTCGAAAAGGCCTAATGTCTTATTTGATACCGCGTAGTGCGAAAGTTTTCCTATCGGCTGGGCTGCTGGCTGGCTATGAAATTAGCAGACGCTGAATGGCGGAAGGTGTTCCTTCATGTTGTTGGTCAGAGACGCCATTTTTCTGGGATGTACGGCGGGAGTTAGTTTCTATATTCGCAGTATTCTATGGTATTAATGCCATAATCATGTTATCGAACAGTGGCGCAACATTTATTTTCAGTCAGTTTCAGAACAACATCCATGTATAGATTAGTAAAAAAAAAAAAAAATCTTCCTTGCATTAAAAGGAAGTAAGTGGAAATATGATCCAAATTTTTTTGCCCCGTATCTACATATAACACTGTGCCAAACAGGAGTTCAAGACATGAAAGTTTTGATTGGACTATAGTCTATTCGCGGTTTCTTCACTATTTTTGAATCTAACTTTTCAAAAATCACCCCATTTATGGCGTGCTTAATGGTTTCCTAAATATGTCGTGTAACGCAATCGTTTTATAATTGTGTTAACATCAAAATTGAAATTTTTTTTATATTTTATCTATTAATTATAATATTACATTTATAATCAATATGAATAAAACAGCGAGGAAACATATTTGTCGATAATGCCTAGTAATAAATAGTTCTTATGCAAAATATTATTTGTCTGATTAGCAAACGAATGCGATGCGTTGTCCCTTTGGTGTAATTTCTAGACTAGGTTAAGTTATGTTTTCGTAAGTGTAGAAATATCCTGGAAGTAGAACTTTAGCAGGGCCTTTGGAAAAGTTGGAAGAAACCGCGAATGGGCTATAGTAGCAAATTTATATTCAAAGTGGCGGCTCAGGCATTGGCAACCGGGCAACTGACTTGCACATACTACCATGCATTCCCGTTGAGGGAGCGAAGGAGAGGGATAAGGTCGATCGGCGTGCGGCGTTTCTGGAGAGGTCGTGCTGGTCGAGCGGCAACTTTTGTTATCCGCCCGTGCGAGTGGCGCTGACCGATAAGGCGCGAGTCGCCACGCTGATCAATAATGCCTTCTCCTTTACAGCCGTTCGGAATGACCGCGAACGCGGCCGTTGTTCCAGCGCAAGTGGCGCGGGAACCTGATACATCGCAACCGAGTTGCGTGAGTGCACTGTTATACTCGCAGTCAAACATGCGTCAGTTGTGTCAACACAGATGTATGGTACGATCCACTCCGCAGATATTGTAGAGGACAGCTTGGACCAGGCGTGCGGGCTAAATCCATTTCTCAAGTTCGTGTCGCCGGATACGCTATTAATTTTAACCATTGAGTGCGTTACAGGGTCTGAAATACTTAAGTCCTGGAGGCGATCGTTTAAAGCACACCTATATAGCTTACGCCTTTAAGATGAATTCACATCTTATATGTGTCGTATGTACATACTACATACGTACGTATTGTAACAAGGCGGCAGAGGGGCTTATCTGAGTTCGTGGTGGATGGAAGCTTTAACAGAAATAAAATTAATTAATTTGATTTTTTAATTATTGTTACAGTCTGCGAGAGTGCGAGGCACGGATGATTTGTGGATGCGTGGGCTATCAGTTGCAACAGGAGACGCAGCAGCTTCTCACAAAGGAATGTTCACAAAGCGTGCCTGTTATGCCTATCAGGGTGCGTACTTTTTCCGACCTCTTGGGTATTGGGTGTCTTTGAGGTATCATTCACGGAATGTTCTGGTCATTACTACTGTCCTAGTTTCTCTCAGCGTGACTCGGGGTGCTTTGAACCTTCCAGATCAAGGCCAGCGATAGACCTCCGAGCCGAGAGTTAATGAGCGTCGGGAGTGTGGGCGATAACGCGATGTTAAGTAAGAGATGTCGAGCTGTAAAAGTAACAAGTAGCGCTGGAAGTGAACAGCGAGATGAAAATTTGCGACTGCGAGCATCCAAACAGCGAAGATGACGACTGGCAGGCTGGACTGTTGGACTGGATGCGTGAGTTAAAGACATTAATAATGCAACAAAGAAAGACTCTTATCAGCTTCCAAGGATATATGACACATTGAACATCCTAGACGGTTCACAATGGTTGTCTACTTTGGACATGAAGAGTCAGTACTGGCAGTGCGAGCTGGCCCCAGAGGACCAAGAGAACACTGCATTTTGTGTCCAAGGGAAAGGAACCTGGCAGTACAAAATTATTCCTTTCGGGCTGTGTAAGAACCCTACCACATTCGAACGGAAAACGTTTAGTCTTTATATAGCTGTCAAGTTTATCTAGATGATATTGTTGTGACAAGAAGGATTTTTGAAGAGCACTTGTTATTCTTAGACTCTGTATTCCATAAAGTGGCCAACTGCCAAAATGAAACTAGTTCCTAAGAATTTCCACCTATTCCTAAAGAAAATAAATTTCTTGGGGCAAGTAGTGTCGGCCCTTGGACTAGAAACAGACCACGAGAATACCAAAGCAATTAAAAATTGACCGTTACCAACTGACAAACCTGGAGTGCGGAGTTTTCTGTGATTATGTTCCTATTACCATCGATTGTACCTGGTTTTGCCACGATCGCCACCATACCTGTATTGACTGAGGCGAAAAAAAAATTTCATTGAACCACTCTGTGAAGATGATTATCGTCAGCAAAACAAAATTCCGATATCTCCACCAGTCGTGGATTTCCAGAAAAGTGAGGGCATGTTAATTTTGGACACTGNGGAAAATTTGCGACTGCGAGCATCCAAACAGCGAAGATGACGACTGGCAGGCTGGACTGTTGGACTGGATGCGTGAGTTAAAGACATTAATAATGCAACAAAGAAAGACTCTTATCAGCTTCCAAGGATATATGACACATTGAACATCCTAGACGGTTCACAATGGTTGTCTACTTTGGACATGAAGAGTCAGTACTGGCAGTGCGAGCTGGCCCCAGAGGACCAAGAGAACACTGCATTTTGTGTCCAAGGGAAAGGAACCTGGCAGTACAAAATTATTCCTTTCGGGCTGTGTAAGAACCCTACCACATTCGAACGGAAAACGTTTAGTCTTTATATAGCTGTCAAGTTTATCTAGATGATATTGTTGTGACAAGAAGGATTTTTGAAGAGCACTTGTTATTCTTAGACTCTGTATTCCATAAAGTGGCCAACTGCCAAAATGAAACTAGTTCCTAAGAATTTCCACCTATTCCTAAAGAAAATAAATTTCTTGGGGCAAGTAGTGTCGGCCCTTGGACTAGAAACAGACCACGAGAATACCAAAGCAATTAAAAATTGACCGTTACCAACTGACAAACCTGGAGTGCGGAGTTTTCTGTGATTATGTTCCTATTACCATCGATTGTACCTGGTTTTGCCACGATCGCCACCATACCTGTATTGACTGAGGCGAAAAAAAAATTTCATTGAACCACTCTGTGAAGATGATTATCGTCAGCAAAACAAAATTCCGATATCTCCACCAGTCGTGGATTTCCAGAAAAGTGAGGGCATGTTAATTTTGGACACTGATGTTAGTGATGTAGGCATTTGAACCTGTGCCATCTCAGGGAGGGCCGGGAAGTTACATACGCTAATTTTGATCCCAAAAAAATATTTCATTCCATCACGAAAAATTTCAGTAAAAATAGCGCTCGTGGTACAATGCTGCATCAATGTAAGCTGTTAATGTGGGACGTCGTCGTAATGGGGCAACGGATCTACGTGATTTTTTGTACAGAGATAGTTCGAGCACCGGGAAGTGACATAGGCTACTTTTCATCCCGAAAAAAAAATATTATTACCTCGGGAAATTTTTTTTTGTAAAAATAGACCACGGGGTACAATGCATCGTCAAAGTAAGTTGTTAGTGTGATGCGAAAGTACGATGTCACACAAAAAAGCGATAGAGGCCCTAAACCAAACTCTACAGGACATACGAAACAATACATACATTATGGGAGGAATGGTTGTATTACTGGCTGGTGACTTCCGCCAAACTCTACCGGTGATTCAGAGGGGCATACCTGCAGATGAAATCAAAGACTGTCTCAAGTCATCAAGCTTATGGGCAAATGTCAAGAAATTCAGCTTGACGACAAATATGAGAGTGCACCTCTACAATTACGTTGATACAGGGCTCATACACTATTAAAAATTGGAGATGTGCGTTTGGAAACAGATGCCGAGGGCTATGAGTCACTAACGGGGGATTTTAGTAATTTGGTGCAGAGTAATACTGAACTGATTGCTAGCATTTACCCAAATCTACAAAGAAATATAAATTACGACCAGTGGCTATGTAAAAGAGCGATTCTAGCAGCAAAAAATGACATCGTTAGTGCTTTGTTCTGTGTTAATGATCAGTGTCTGCCTACTAACCAATACCGTTATTTCTCTCTATATGTTTGTTACTATAACCACGCGAGCAACATTCAATGACGAAGTTTCTCTACTTCCACTCATTGAAATTGAATAGCAAGTGCAGACATTGTCAGGAAAAATATAAAAATTATAGACTTAATTTTAAAAAACTTAATCAATAATTCTGTAGTCCACGCGAGCGGTGCCGCGGGCACAGCTAGTACTTCAATAAGGTATTACATAAGCCTGAGAAAAATTACTGTGTTAAACGCAGGGATGGCGAAGATTTTTTCATACTTTCTTCCATACCTTTATGGCAGACATTATATTCTAAGAACCGATCATACATTATTACACTGGCTACTAAATTTCGGCAACCCCGAAGGTCAAACAGCTCGGTGGATACAGCCTCTTCAAGAATATGACTTTGAAATACAACACAGATCTGGACGCCTTCTAAGCAATGCAGATTCACTTTATAGGATGCCAAGTGAGTCATTCTGTCGTCATTCTGAACGCCAGGAAGACAAGAGTGGCGAATCACTGAAGATAGAGACGACAAGAATTCAAGGTTCTATATCTTGTGATGGCTGAACTACTTGGAGTGATGACGTTATTAGGATAGATCAGATGAATTATCACACTTTGCAGCTATTACTAAAGTAAAAAGAAGCTGGCTGTCGGTCAAAATGGGAAGATATATCTAGTCTGAGTGCAGCAGTCAAAGCAGACTAGGCACAATGGAGTTACCTCATACTGAATAATGTCGCAATTACAGAAATTGGGCAAGTAAGAATGGAAAACACACACATTGGTCCTTCCAGAATGCAGGATTCCAGAAATATTAAAGGAACTGCATAATGTGGTAGCCAATGGGTACTTTGGTGTTAATATTACTCTTGACATAGTTAGACTGAGATTATACTGGCTTCATTGTCAGGAGGATGTTGATAAGTGGTGCCGAATGTGTGATACCTGCACTGCGAGGAAAGGCCCAAGGACCAGGGGACAAGGTCACCTCCAGAAATACGATGTTGGAGCCCCATTCAAGAGGATGACAGTAGTTTTTCTGGGCCCTTTATCTGTCATGTAGAGAGGTATTCGATATCTACTGATTTCCCAAGATTACTTTAGTAAGTGGCCAGAGGTCATTCCCTCCCAAACCAAGAAGTGCGTACTGTGGCCGATGCACTTATAGAGCATGTCTTTTCGAGGTTTGGAGTGCCACTGTAACTCCATTCCGATCAGGGAAGAAACTTTGAAGCTGTGGTCTTTCGGGAGGTAACAAATATTCTGGGGATGAAAAAGACTAGGACTACAGCCTTAAACCGTCAGTCGTATGGAATGGTTGAAAGGCTTAACTGCATTCTCGAACAGTACCTGTCGATCTTTGTGGCAGACAACCAAAAGAATTGGGATTCAAAGGTTCTACTGTTTCTCTTTGCTTACCCGTTCTGCAGTTCACGAGTCCAAAAGGGTAACACCGTCAAGGATGCTGTTTGGAAAAGATTTGCACCTTCCTAATCACCTACTGTTTGACCGGCTGACAGAAGTGGAAGCTGCGTGACCTGATAATACCAGCTAATTACGTAACATACTAGTTGGCATTCATGATTTTGCTTGACAGCACCTCAGAATAAATACATTTTGTTTACACAGAGAAATAAAACTTGTAGTAGTGTAGATGGATTAATGCTGTAAATAACACCTGTGTGAATAAATTAAAAAAAAAATTTGGTTCTAATTTTATTAAGACCTCTATCCCTCACGAACTCGGATACGCCCCTCATGTGTCTTTTAACATTATTCATTTATTTACACAGCTATTATATACAACATTATACTAACTGCCTACACTGTTACTCTTGTTATTCTAAGTGAGCGCAATATTTAATGTCAATCGCAATTCTAATTAAAGTACTTATCAAAAACTCTACATTGGTAACTGTCACTTAAAATCATACTCATTATTTACACATGTTCAGTCTGTCTATTGCCATCATTCCATATGTCTTACGCTCACTCATCCAGTTCAATAGTCCCGCCCGTCAGTCCCACTCTCCACTGTACCGATACTCGCAGTCCGTAGACCTCACTCCCGCCAGTCACTCTCGCCTCTACTTGACGCTCTGCTTGCTCGTCGTTTCGCTGTCTTCGCACACCCGTCGTTTCATGTCACACAATACTCAAAACTCTCACCTCTCAGACTTTCGGCTCGGAGGCCCACCACGGCTTAAGTGATCTCGCTGGACCGAACTAGAAGGATCACGCACCCCGATTCTCGCTGAGAGAGACCACGTCAATGACCGGAACGTTCTTTCGTAGATAACCCAAGAAATTCAACCCGCTGAATGTCTGAAGCGGATCGAGTCACGGCAGGCTTAACGCGACGGCGGTACGCGCGGCGGCATGCCTTTGTAAATCACCGCACGCTCTCGGGTTAGTAGAGTGGCCTTCACACACTCCTTCGCTCGCTCGAGTGGTACGGGGCAAGGGAAGCTATACGAAGCAGCGAGCGCGTAACCGTATATAAAATTTAAAACTGTATATACAAACATGCATATTTACTCTTAGCATATGTACATTCATGGGCCTGAAATATAAACCAATCAAAATGGCCAATTTATGAATGTATTTATTTTTTTAACTAAAGTTACAATACCAAAGTCATAAATTTTCAAATTGGGTTTTCCTTGGTCTATTATTTTCAAAACTGTACAATGTTGCCCAAGTACAGGAAAAAAAAATCTTGTTTCTCTAAGTTACTTTTTGAGAACACCTATAATACCAACAGCATACTTACGCATAAGCATGCGTACGTCCTTACCTGACGAATAGGTTGTGAATTTACAGTTATTGGTAAAATACGTATGCTGGTAGGAGTAATTTCCTTGTTTAGGCAATGTCTAAGATTTTTGTACCATACATTTCCAAAAATGTACAGTGCTATCACGTTTGAAACATATTACAGAGCACCAGAATGAAAAATAGCGTACAGGCACAATACCAATTAATTATTATCGTGAATAGCCGCTAGACACGTGCTGTCAACCTTGCATCTTGTTGAATCTGTTGGTTATAAAAATTGTTTCTCAAGTCACTGTGGGGCACCACCGCAGTTATGTTCGCGGGATACTTTCAAAGGTTTTTTTGGAAAGTTGCGGCATGTTGCTTAAGTCAAGCTCGCAAGCCTTCAGTGGCCCGCGGGCCGCAGTTTTCCAAATGCAGCTTTAGATCGTCCACAAACCGGATTCGGAGGGGATTTTAGTCAGCATAGTTTTCCAACTGGTACCGTAGAGGTAAAATCAGTTCACAGTTAATTGATCACATTTGAAACCAACCTGTGAAAAATTTCACTGCCGCTACAAGCATATATTTTAATGGGCAAGCTGACTGGTAAGTATGCAATACAGAAATTATTTATTTTTCTTTCTGTTCTCTTTTGCGTATGTAAGTGTAACAAGTGACAATATTTACTTTTCTGATAAGTTCGAAGTTTCATTCGGCCGACGCATGAATAAAGTCAGCAGGCCCTCGGAAGAATACCCAATGTGTATACAAGTAGATCTTAAACAGGGCTTTCGAAAGTGATCCGTTTACCGTGAACAGCCTCTTGTATGTAGGGGCATACGAAATTCGCTTTATTATCAGGTGCCACGCTGAACTTCATCTTCCAGAACACATTCGAGACGGTGTCATTTATTTATTGGCGTCCGCAAAACTGAGGATACGTTGCAATTGGTTCAAAGCCTCTCAGGGCGTGTTAAATTATCTGTAGTCCAATGACAAGAGCAGCGCAAACTCACCTGTGATTAAAGTCTATTATGTCTTCAAATAACAACGCGAACTCTACTAGTCTCTAGTAATATGGTGTAGAGATCGCATCCCAGCTGTGCATTTCTAACAGTGAATTGCGCTGTGCCGCTGAAACCGTCAAAATATAGTGGCTTGGACAGAGGTTAACTTACTTGGTACATTAAAAAGTGTTTTGAACTTCTAGCACACTGCATCTGATTGCGTTTTAATACAACCGCATGGAATTGCCGAATTTTTTATGAAACAAATATGCGAGACGGTGTTGAGTACACACGGAGAAGATGAAATTCTGTCTACGTCCTACTTAGCCGTGTCACCGACCTATTATTTCACTATAAGCCTGTAGTTGCCGTATACATTTCCTGTTTCAGCGGCAAGGAAAATTTTTATATTTAACGGAGCCCCTAATTCTTTGATGTTGGCACATCTAAAGCGGTATCAGGGGTATCGCATCTACATGGAAAGCAATGAAGTGCCGTGCAGTCGTTTGTCGTTGTGCTGCTTATAATTGTCAGACTTCTCATCAGTGACCCTGATTTTTAATTCGTTAAATAAGTTTGGTAATGTAAATTTCTGTCATAACTCCTACCTTCCCACGCACAGTGTTCTTACTGTTTCTAATAGAGAGTTCTATAAAAGGAGGATTTTATTATGATTAAGACCTAGAAAATAACATTTATTATACGAGTGATGCTTTGAGGGTTACATTTTCGTGTAATTTAATGTTTTGGTTTGTTTTCAGAGATAAGTATAATGAGAAATATTCTAACAAATTACTATACAAAATTAATTTCGGACATGTTTGAAAGCATTTAAACGAATATGTTGAACAAAGGACCAGATACGTTTGAAAGCATTACTATCAATATGTAGAACGTAGGTAATTTTCAGCATGTTCACACNAGAGTTCTATAAAAGGAGGATTTTATTATGATTAAGACCTAGAAAATAACATTTATTATACGAGTGATGCTTTGAGGATTACATTTTCGTGTAATTTAAAGTTTTGGTTTGTTTTCAGAGATAAGTATAATGAGAAATATTCTTACAAATTACTATAAAAAATTAATTTCGGACATGTTTGAAAGCACTTAAACGAATATGTTGAACATAGGACCAGATTCGTTTGAAAGCATTACTATCAATATCTAGAACATAGGTAATTTTCAGCATGTTCACAAATTGACGTTATTACAAATCAGCTTTCGTCAACCTCAAGAACAGAATTTTTAATAACTCTAATTCCGCGAATCTGCAAAGATTTTTGGTAGATAATGACAGTAAAGTTTACTTCAGCGCATTATCATCGAATTACTTACAGTTTTTTTTATTATAACTTATTCTCGGCCACATACGATTGTCACTTTCTCGGTTGTTCTGTGTTTTATAGATCAAGAAAGAGTGCTAACAGTGAAATAACTCGAAATGATAACTCACGAGTAAATTGACCGAAAAGCTAAGCTGTAAAATTATCTGCAATTGCTTCAGTGATGAGTTGAGAACGTCCTCCCATAAACCAAGATTACACGCAATTAAACTATTCTTGAGTGCAGGTCATAATATATTCTTAGAGATATTGTAATTTCACTTTATAACTTCGAAATAGGAAGGCGCCATTAAATTTTATGTCTGCTTCATGTGCGAGATTAAACTTCCGCTTACCCTACACTCCCTTCATGACCCCTGGGCCGGTGGCTATAAAGATTATTTAACTGGAAACATCTCAGAGATAAGTTTAAATTTTTTCGAACTTCTACAACGTTTCTTTCATTCCAAATACGAACATTTTTGCCCGGTGCAGTAAGTTTCTTGCTACTTAGATACTGAAAACCCATCATTGGCCTTTGAACTGCAGAAAATGCATCAGTTTTTAAAATTTGTAACGAATTGATACAGTTTTGATAAGTATCTCGCCACGAAAATGTTTACGATAAATCATCGTGATTATCAATAGTAAACATTTGGACTCCAGTGCCTTAACGCAGTTGGGCCTGTACACGATAAAAGCTCAGTTACATTGTTCTGAAGTTTATGTGAGAAAACTAAGCCTCCACTAATACATTTCAATTTTTCGGTATTGNACGATAAAAGCTCAGTTACATTGTTCTGAAGTTTATGTGAGAAAACTAAGCCTCCACTAATACATTTCAATTTTTCGTTATTATTGCTTGGGCCATTATATAAATGGCACGGCCAATGAACAACAAATATATGTACAAACAAAAATTATGCGGTTTCTCGAATAAATAACATCTTGTGAATTTTGAGGCCGAGATAAGAGCACTTTACATTTTCTAAGCAGTATATTTGTGACCATCAACTAAGAAGAAACATTGTTTGGAAATATTGTGCATTGAATGTAAAAAACAGCTCAGATGTGACTGAAAATATAGCAGCCAGCATATCTACTTTTATTTCAGGGATGGATAGAGGCAACTGACTCACTTCCAGCTAACTTAATGATAATTAAAATATCCCGACTTCGAAGTGGAAACATAAACCGATGTCCTTGAACAGAAGGTCAACGATTTAGGCTTCTTTTGCCTAGCCTTGATCATAAACTAATTACTGCTGTCTATTTGGTTTCGGATGATTTTACGACAAACAAAAACCTTACGATTATACATATTTATATATATATATATATACACTGAAGAGCCAAAACAACTGGTACACCTGCCTAATATCGTGTAGGGCCCCCGCGANGTCCTTGAACAGAAGGTCAACGATTTAGGCTTCTTTTGCCTAGCCTTGATCATAAACTAATTACTGCTGTCTATTTAGTTTCGGATGGTTTTACGACAAACAAAATCCTTACGATTATATATATTTATATATATATATGTATATATATATATATATATATATACACTGAAGAGCCAAAACAACTGGTACACCTGCCTAATATCGTGTAGGGCCCCCGCGANAAACAATTGTCCGTGCACATGACGTATTGTGAGTGGAAAAGTCAGAAACAGAAACGGCGAAATAAACTGCAGTTCGGAACTGTGTTCTCGACTCTCTTCATGGGCGTGTAAAGACGTTTCATAATGATTTGTTTTCTAGCTACGCCGAGTCTGAAAGGCAAACGGCAGCAACAAGTGAACCAATGACATTCGCTCGGGTATGTACAGGTCTGTATACTCGACCGTGGTGCAATAATACAGCGGAATTGATGGGTTTGACCAATCCAGTGTTGACCTTTAATCTTAAGACTAATAATCCCTACCAAGCTAGACAACATTTCTCTTTTACTTAAAAAATTCCTATTTCTATTAAATTGAAATAAAAGTTACAATCTTTGAGGATTTGTTGTTTTTTATATGATTTTCTCATCCATTCATTCCCGAATCATAACAAAAAGTGAATTTATTCATCAAATGAAGAACAACTGTATCCAAGTACATCGGCAAACTACCATCAAAAATGGCAAGCTGAAAAGCAAGTTTTTTGCCTAACCATTTAATGTTGTTATAATGACAATGATAGGAAATATTTGAAAACAAAATATGAAACTTTTCAAAAAAATTTTACTCCTATCGCAATGTTTTGTAGTAATGTTTTTTTTACCACACAGTACGAAATGGGAGGTATATAAAGGTAAAACAGTATGTATCGAAAGCTCGTATTCAGTAAGATGTCCTTCATATGATTTGTTAACTTTCTTATTTATGGGGGTTTATAAAAATCAATAACAGAATTTTAATAAATACGTGATGTCTTAAAACTTTCCATATTTAATACTTTCTTCCTTTTTCCCCCCACCATATGTTAAAAAATTTACCAAAAAACTAAACATTTCCCGCTACCTAGCAACACTGGACTGATCACAAGAAACGTATACACGATTAAGGGTTATTTTAGCCAGGTTGGGCAGCTCAATGCTATTAGTTTCGCAACTAAAATTATTCACCGCCAGGCAGCACTGGTGTCGCACATGTACCGGATTTTTCCGTTTTGTATATGTAAGAAATTAGAAAAAATTGCATTTTTCATAAAATGAATATACTTATGTAAGATCTTCTCAGTTGTCTTGTGTCCCTTTGTACATAATAAACTTTGTTCTTCATACTTTAATAAATATAACGAATTGTATTCACACATTGTCTAATATTCTGTCGTATATTGGATTTACAAAAATTTAGGCTTACACATTTTATTATTTTATACAAATATCACAACTGAATGGTAAAATATAATAGTGAGATTGTTATTTCCCAAATGAATCCAAACTCTGAGGATGAGTAGAACAGTTTACCAGCAATAAGTGATTATGATTGCAGAGATATGGCGTACACATAGGCACAGCAGGTCCCTCTCGTGTGTGACCGGAAAGGTCAGTGTTACGCCAAGCTCAGTCAGTGAAGAGCCATCAAACGANACAGCAGGTCCCTCTCGTGTGTGACCGGAAAGGTCAGTGTTACGCCAAGCTCAGTCAGTGAAGAGCCATCAAACGAAGTGAAAGCAAGCGCCAGTATGCCTCGTCGACGTCAAAGGGCGCCATGTTAGTATGTGAGTGAGTTCGAACGGGACAGAATCATCGGTCTCTGGGAAACGGGTTTGTCATACCATGACATTTTGGCTGCTACGACAGTGATGCGTGAGTGTAACCAGTGGATAGAAGAGGGTCGTACGTAGCGACGAGCGGTAACTGGATCATGCAATGTGACCACAGCACTGGATGATGGCCATCTTGTCAGCATGGCCGAAACGTACCGTACAACCTCGTCCACAATGTTGGCTCGACACTGGAGCACTGCAACAGTTGTGGGCCTGTCTACGTCAACGGTTCGACGCCGTTTGCTGCGGGCTGGACTGGTGGCACGCATGCCATTGCGTTAGCTTCTATTGTCCAGAAACCACAAACGCCTCAGAGTGAAATGGGCTCGTGAACCCCGTCGCTGGCGTGCTGAGTGGCAAAATGCAGTGTTTTCGGACAAGTCCCGCTTCCACCTGTCCTACCGTGATGACCGCATACGTCTTAGACGCTACCGTGGTTACAGCAATTTGGCAGCCTGCATTGTGGAGCATCATAAAGGACAAACGCCAAGTGTGATGGTTTGGGATGCCATTAGATACAACATGCGATCTTGACTCCTACATTTTGAGGGCAATCTGAACAGCAACCACTTCATCAGGGAGGTTTTACAGCCCGAGGTACTGCCCCTCCTTCCGGCTACTCCAGATGCAGGACAATGCCCGGTCACATGTGGCGAGGAACGTTTAATCCTTCTTTAATGAACGACGGGTACCACTGCTTCCCTGCCCTGCACATTCGCCTGACAAGTTGCCCATCAAACATGTCTGGGATATGATTGGTTGGCGACTTATTCGACACGGTCCTCCAGCAGCCACTGTTGATGTTTTGTGGACTCGCATTCAAACTGCATGGAGGGAGATTCCCCACGAACATATACAGGTCTTCTTCGATTCCATGCCACGACGTTTAGGGTCTCTGATTGTATCAAGTGTGAGCTTCACGCTATAATTAATTCTCAAGGACAGAGATCATGTACAGATATGTAATCCTAATCAACTGTGTATATTNTGAGCTTCACGCTATAATTAATTCTCAAGGACAGAGATCATGTACAGATATGTAATCCTAATCAACTGTGTATATTCGTGTACCTAGTCTGTGGTATATAGTTAATTCCAGTCACATGTATCCTTCTTGGTGTTGCTTTTTTCACAAACTTTTGTGTATATTTTATACGCACTTAAATTTGTAATGGTTTTCCATTGAATTATGTTTGCTGATGAACGCCTAATGCCGATAACAGTTGTATTATTTTCTATTTTCCCTTGGAAACACCGTTGGAGAACGTGGGTACTGTAATAGTAACGAATAAAAGTTGAGAGTTAAAATTTTTCCTCAGGCAAAAAATATATCAAAATCCGAGCTAAACACTACAACTATTACACAGTAATATACATAATTTCTTCATATAACGCCAGCTTAAATGTGACCTCTTTGGAACACCAGCGCACCTTGCGGCGGAAGTTTTCCTAATGCCAAACTCTCCCATAATGAACCTTAGCACGATACGAGTGCTCGGACCACATCTTCCTCCTTGGCATAGACTTAAAGATGAGGAAGATCGATTATTAGTCTCCTGCTCATGTAGTCAACATCGACCTACCCCAAATTAACACAACTGTCAGAGCCATACTGTCAACAGTGATGAACACATTTCTTTATATCTCGGTTTAAAAAAAAAACACTTTTATATTTTAAAATAATAATTTTTTAAATTTTAGTTTAATCAGACTGCAGTGCAAATTGGTAAGAGAAAGTATACATACATCTCAACCTAGATTCCGATCCATGCCGTTTTTGCTAGACGTGTTGGTAGAAAAGCAGTTCGATGTTGGGACACGGAGACTGGGAGATTGGTCCACCTATCTCCACGCGGGTCTCCAAGCGGAATGTGGCGGCCCGGAAAAGAAGGTATTGCGGTCACGTCTGGCAGGAGACGCAGGGCGCATGCGCGAGGCGTTGTTTGTAAACCATGACAGGGCGGCTGGCCTGGCCATTAGGAGGAAGCGCGGGATAAAGAATCTGGTGGCGGGTCGCAGTTGGGGCAAGCCATCGGCTTCCTTCTACTTCCTTCCACTCCGGCGCCGGGCTCGCGCCACCAACACAGAACCTCGTGCCGTACAGAGGCGGAAATTATGGAAAAGTCCAGAAGGCCGAGTACCACCCGAACACACCAGCATAGCGGTCTAGAACCCGATTTACACAACACTATGGATATAAACATTTTAGAATATGTTTTGTGCTACCATGTTGGTGTTTGGCTGGGAGCTCAATTTAGAACAATGCTGGTTCGTTCTATATTTATGAAGCTAAGTCTTCTATGTAAATATTGGAGAATATACTAGTCGTTGCTAATGTTTTTACTATAATTCAATAATTTCAATTAGATTGGAAAATTTCTTGAATGGTTCTCAAATGTATATTTTCCAAATTACACGTAATTGATAAATGAGTTCAATAAAATTAACACGAGTATTCGCGTGCTTCGTTATAAATACATATACATTTGACCATTGCAGACTGTTGCATCAATACACATTGATTATCCACAAAACGTTTCGTATAAAATAAATGAAACAGCGGACCTTTGTGAAATTTGGGATATGTCATCTCTTTCCGCGAGACGAAATTTCGGCGTGCCCAAAACTTTTCGGCGTTGCTAACGTTGGAAACGAAGACGAAATAGAACTGCTGTTCTACCTTTTCGCTCCGAGGGGCCGAGGTGGCTGAGCGGTTAGCCTGCTTGTTCAATCCTTATTCAATCTCCGGCCGGGTCACTCCCGGATCTTCGCATGTGGGAATCGTGCCGGACGATACCACTATTCGGCGGGTTTTCATGGGGATCTCCCCTTTCTCTCACCCTTTCATTTCGGCGCTTCTCCATATTCACCTCAACCACTCCCATCGGCTCTCAAGACCTCGATGTTAAGAGCAGCCCAAATCTCTTCACTCTTCACTCACCACTTTTCGTTCTGTTTGGCGTGATTGGCATACATGTGAACCAGACTTAACGCCTTGAACCAAGATAGGTCAAGTGTGTGTGTGTGCGCGTGCGCGTGCCCGTGTCTGTGTATGTTTGTTTCAAATCAACCAAGTTAGATCGAAAAAGCCAGGTCTTCAACTGAACCACAGAAAGCCAATTTTACCATTTTCGTTTCTGTGTGTCCTATTAACGCCTAGCTACTAACTTCACAGAAGGCAGGCTACCACAAANACGCAGCGACGAGCGGGTACTGGATCACGCAATGTGACCACAGCACGGGATGACCGCCATCTTGTCCGCATGGCCGAAACGGTCCGTACAACCTCGTCCACAATGTTGGTTCGACACCGGAGCACTGCAACAGTTGTGGGCCTGCCTACGTCAACGGTTCGACGCCGTTTGCTGCGGGCTAGACTGGTGGCACGCATGCCATTGCGTTAGCTACCATTGTCCAGAAACCACAAACGCCTCAGAGTGCAATGGGCTCGTGAACGCCGTCGCTGGCGTGCTGAGTGGCAAAATGCAGTGTTTTCGGACAAGTCCCGCTTCCACCTGTCCTACCGTGATGGCCGCATACGTGTTAGACGCTACCGTGTTTACAGCAATCTGGCAGCCTGCATTGTGGAGCATTATAAAGGACAAACGCCAAGTGTGATGGTTTGGGATGCCATAAGATACAACATGCGATCTTGACTCCTACATTTTGAGGGCAATCTGAACAGCAACCACTTCATCAGGGAGGTTTTACAGCCCGAGGTACTGCCCCTCCTTCCGGCTACTCCAGATGCAGGACAATGCCCAGCCACATGTGGCGAGGAACGTTCAATCCTTCTTTAATTAACGACGGGTACCACTGCTTCCCTGCCCTGCACATTCGCCTGACAAGTTACCCATCAAACATGTCTGGGATATGATTGGTTGGCGACTTATTCGACACGGTCCTCCAGCAGCCACAGTTGATGTTTTGTGGACTCGCATTCAAACTGCATGGAGGGAGATTCCCCACGAACATATACAGGTCTTCTTCGATTCCATGCCACGACGTTTAGGGTCTCTGATTGTATCAAGTGAGAGCTTCACGCTATAATTAATTCTCAAGGACAGAGATCATGTACAGATATGTAATCCTAATCAACTGTGTATATTCGTGTACCTAGTCTGTGGTATATAGTTCATTCCAGTCACATGTATCCTTCTTGGTGTTGCTTTTTTCACAAACTTTTGTGTATATTTTATACGCACTTAAATTTGTAATGGTTTTCCATTGAATTATGTTTGCTGATGAACGCCTAATAAAGATAACAGTTGTATTATTTTCTATTTTCCCTTGGAAACACCGTTGGAGAACGTGGGTACAGTAATAGTAACGAATAAAAGTTGAGAGTTAAAATTTTTCCTCAGGCAAAAAATATATCAAAATCCGAGCTAAACACTACAACTATTACACAGTAATTTATATAATTTCTTCATATAACGCCAGCTTAAAAGCGACCTCTTTGGAACACCAGCGCACCTTGCGGCGGAAGTTTTCCTAATGCCAAACTCTCCCATAAGTTATATCATTTTGTTCCTTACCTGAGTATAATTAACCTTAGCACGATACGAGTGCTCGGACCACATCTTCCTCCTTGGCATAGACTTAAAGATGAGGAAGACCGATTATTAGTCTCCTGCTCATGTAGTCAACATCGACCTACCCCAAATTAACACAACTGTCAAAGCCATACTGTCAACAGTGATGAACACATTTCTTTATATCTCGGTTTAAAAAAACACTTTTATATTTTTAAATAATAATTTTTTAAATTTTAGTTTAATCAGACTGCAGTGCAAGTTGGTAAGAGAAAGTATACATACATCTCAACCTAGATTCCAATCCATGCCGTTTTTGCTAGACGTGTTGGTAGAAAAGCAGTTCGATGTTGGGACACGGAGACTGGGAGATTGGTCCACCTATCTCCACGCGGGTCTCCAAGCGGAATGTGGCGGCCCGGAAAAGAAGGTATTGCGGTCACGTCTGGCAGGAGACGCAGGGCGCATGCGCGAGGCGTTGTTTGTAAACCATGACAGGGCGGCTGGCCTGGCCATTAGGAGGGAGCGCGGGATAAAGAATCTGGTGGCGGGTCGCAGTTGGGGCAAGCCATCGGCTTCCTTCTACTTCCTTCCACTCCGGCGCCGGGCTCGCGCCACCAACACAGAACCTCGTGCCGTACAGAGGCGGAAATTATGGAAAAGTCCAGAAGGCCGAGTACCACCCGAACACACCAGCATAGCGGTCTAGAACCCGATTTACACAACACTATGGATATAAACATTTTAGAATATGTTTTGTGCTACCATGTTGGTGTTTGGCTGGGAGCTCAATTTAGAACAATGCTGGTTCGTTCTATATTTATGAAGCTAAGTCTTCTATGTAAATATTGGAGAATATACTAGTCGTTGCTAATGTTTTTACTATAATTCAATAATTTCAATTAGATTGGAAAATTTCTTGAATGGTTCTCAAATGTATATTTTCCAAATTACACGTAATTGATAAAGGAATTCAATTAAATTAACACGAGTATTCGCGTGCTTCATTATAAATACATATACATTTGACCATTGCAGACTGTTGCATCAATACACATTGATTATCCACAAAACGTTTCGTATAAAATAAATGAAACAGCGGACCTTTGTGAAATTTGGGATATGTCATCTCTTTCCGCGAGACGAAATTTCGGCGTGCCCAAAACTTTTCGGCGTTGCTAACGTTGGAAACGAAGACGAAATAGAACTGCTGTTCTACCTTTTCGCTCCGAGGGGCCGAGGTGGCTGAGCGGTTAGCCTGCTTGTTCAATCCTTATTCAATCTCCGGCCGGGTCACTCCCGGATCTTCGCATGTGGGAATCGTGCCGGACGATACCACTATTCGGCGGGTTTTCATGGGGATCTCCCGTTTCTCTCGCCCTTTCATTTCGGCGCTTCTCCATATTCACCTCAACCACTCCCATCGGCTCTCAAGACCTCGATGTTAAGAGCAGCCCAAATCTCTTCACTCTTCACTCACCATTTTTCGTTCTGTTCGGCGTGATTGGCATACATGTGAACCAGACTTAACACCTTGAACCAAGATAGGTCAAGTGTGTGTGTGTGCGCGTGCGCGTGCCCGTGTCTGTGTATGTTTGTTTCAAATCAACCAAGTTAGATCGAAAAAGCCAGGTCTTCAACTGAACCACAGAAAGCTAATTTTACCATTTTCGTTTCTGTGTGTCCTATTAACGCCTAGCTACTAACTTCACAGAAGGCAGGCTACCACAAANTAATTTTACCATTTTCGTTTCTGTGTGTCCTATTAACGCCTAGCTACTAACTTCACAGAAGGCAGGCTACCACAAAGTTTGCCTACTTAAGAGGCAGTTCTCACAATGTGTACAAAAACAGTTATCTAAGATTTCCGTTTCTTAGTCAGTTAACTTGTAATATGTCAGTTGTAGTCCACAGGATTTTGAGAGCCAACACAGAGAAACTTAACCGTTCATGATTTGTCACTATAGTGTACACTGATGAGGTAAATTTGCGAATAATTCCTAAGAGTGTATGGTAACAAAAACGTAGGTACTTGAAGAAGACCCGTCCAAAACACATTTTTCTGCATTCCTCTATCCACGCCCCAAGAGCGACGGCGAGTTGCAGAGACGTTTTACGGTCAGGTTAATGTTACCGCTGGCTCTGACGCGCGGGTTGGGTAGCCTTCCTTNTCTCGAGTGGCCATGTTCGCGCGTGCCGTAGTAAACCGCGAGATGAGGTGGTGTAACTGCCCAACTGCTGCGATGGCGAAGAGGGTGAATTCCTCCCCGCGTATCCTTTCCCGGGCCGGCCCCACGACTCGCACCGCGAGAGACCTGCAGAAACTGTTCCATTGCTACTTGACCAGTGGCGGATGTACACACCCGTTCAGGTACGGGCTACTTGAGTGACGTGGTCGTGCGGCGCCCTCGTAGCTCTCTCGTTTCTTGGCTAAAACGAGGAAAAATGCTCCAGGTAGGCGGAAGCCTTAAGCGTATACATTGATGCTGGATTATTAACGCTGTAGATAATTTCGAGAACAATCTCATTTTATCCAGCGTTAAATCAAGCTACAAGAGAGGAGATCAAGCCCACTTGGCTGACCTTTGGACCCGCCCCTGTTCTCGACGACACAGTAGACACATATGCAAGTGACACTAAGAAAGTCTAAGGCATTTGGTGGGTNTAGGCGGAAGCCTTAAGCGTATACATTGATGCTGGATTATTAACGCTGTAGATAATTTCGAGAACAATCTCATTTTATCCAGCGTTAAATCAAGCTACAAGAGAGGAGATCAAGCCCACTTGGCTGACCTTTGGACCCGCCCCTGTTCTCGACGACACAGTAGACACATATGCAAGTGACACTAAGAAAGTCTAAGGCATTTGGTGGGTGTGCTACTATTTATTGTAAAATCCTTCCTTCATTTTTAGAAGCAATAATATATACTATACAGTGACGAAACCAAGTATCGTTTCAACCGTCACGACAGCCTTCAGGTGCAAATTTCGAGGATAGTCTGTTATGTAGAATGGGCACCATTAAGTTTATGAGTTTGTAACATGTACACGTTTGTTCACAAGAAACAGGATTATTTCCCTGGCAATTACGCCATTTGCTGGCACTTTATGTAAGACGCCAACAAAATAATAACATGCGAAACTTTAATATCAGTGCNTGTGCTACTATTTATTGTAAAATCCTTCCTTCATTTTTAGAAGCAATAATATATACTATACAGTGACGAAACCAAGCATCGTTTCAACCGTCACGACAGCCTTCAGGTGCAAATTTCGAGGATAGTCTGTTATGTAGAATGGGCACCATTAAGTTTATGAGTTTGTAACATGTACACGTTTGTTCACAAGGAACAGGATTATTTCCCTTGCAATTACGCCATTTGCTGGCACTTTATGTAAGACGCCAACAAAATAATAACATGCGAAACTTTAATATCAGTGCNGGCAATTACGCCATTTGCTGGCACTTTATGTAAGACGCCAACAAAATAATAACATGCGAAACTTTAATATCAGTGCCTATTTATCGGCAGCGGTGGGAAATTTCTAGGGATTCGGTGTCTATAAAGTAAAACTGATACGTTCTTCACATAATTGAACCATAGTTATCTGTGAACTGATTACTGCTCCAGCGAGTAGCCCGCTATACCCCAAACTAAGTAGCACGGCAATCCACCCAGACTACCGTTTCACCGATTAAATATCATTTAACGGTATTCTCAAGCAACCGTACGAGTTGAGCATTCTTTGAAATTAAAATCTGACTGCTTTTTCAACAACAGAAAAATGTATTACAATAATTTTGCATGTGTTCAGTATCCAATACTTGGAAAAAAGTATAGAAGTATTGTTCGAACTACAGTTAAGCCTAAGACAAAACTTGTTAAATGATGTTCGTATACCTGCGAAACATCTCTAGGAGACTATACTTAACTTTGGGAAACTCAGATTTTCAGCACCTATTGTTGCGCACTCCAAGACAAAAAAAAAAGTGTCACAAAATAGGTGACTACACAGATGAGAAATGGTGTCTAACTTCCTTTCATTTAAGTACACTTGGTCATTCATTAGCTGCCAAAGAACTGGCTAATTTATGTCTTGTGGTTATAGTCACTTAGGAAAAAGCGTGCATAAAAAAGTCAACCTATAATTAATGTTTTTACTTTTATTTGCTTTTTGTTCGTTAGGATGTGGCTTTTAACACATGCATTATGTAATAAACGTTACGACGGTGTGGATAAACTTCTCAAAACGCTGGGATTGTATTATNTACGACGGTGTGGATAAACTTCTCAAAACGCTGGGATTGTATTATAGATGCACCTGAAAATGACACTTAAGAGATCATGTAATTTGAATATAACCCGATTCCGAACTGTAATCTTCTTCAACGCAACCCAATGGCCTAAGTGGAAAGGGCATTGTGTCTGATTGGCTACTACAGGCTCTGAATAATGCGGTCGTGATAGATGGTCTTTATCTTGCATATTTGTCTACAATTGGTGATTAGAAACTTATTTTTCACCTACTTGCTTGTACGTGTGGTCAGTTTACTAATGCGTGCTGCTGAAATTCGTCCTACAATATTTTCTTACATAGTCCATTCATGGTTACTTCCAACTTTTCTGAAGACGTGCTAAAGTTCTTCTTTCAGGATATTCCTCCGCCTCATCCGGTGCGTTATCCCTTTTGTGTAATTTTCTGTACTTAGTTAAGATTTGTTTTCACGAGGCGGAAGAATAACCTGAAAATAGAACTTTAGCAGAGTTTCAGTAAAGTTGGCAGTAGTGCGGTTTTAAATTATGTGCCTCAGGAGTGTTACTCCGCGAAGTTAGGCGGCTGTAGCGTGTAATTCCCTGTTGACTAAACCTCATTTGAAAACCCTCCGGCATAGAATGAATAAATATACAGAAGCAGGCCTGCAAGCTGTATCCCGGAACTCCGACCGGACACATCGACAAAATGACCTCGAGCTGTGGCAGCATGCTGCGAGCCGTCCGCCAATCAACACCCAGGGATAAATCTGCCGGGCGTCAAACGGATGAATAGGAAGTAGTACACAGCGACATGTGGCCAATCAGCGAAAGAGCAGGCATGCGTCAAAGGCATGGTAACGAGGCCATATATCAGAACAGAATATAGAAAGAGACTCTTGCATGCAACGCGAACTTGAGCAAAATGATCTCGTGAACATGCAACATGGCAGAGCGAGATCAGCACTAAGGGCATGAAGACTAACTCGAGATACGATCCTTCAACTAATAGCGTATCGTTCGTAGCATCAAACAACCGATGAGTAGTGGCAGTGCGATTCCGCCAAGAATATTTCAGAAAAAGTTGTATTTATAAAATAGTACTGTCAACCATATTACAGGACTGGTCACTTTTTTTCTTTTAGTTCACGAATTATTGACGTTCATTTTCGAAACTACCAACTTGCAGGCCGCATGGTTAAACACCTTGTGGTTCTTTTTCAGATTGCTGCCAATGACTCCAGAGAAACTCTTATTGTATGCATGCAATATTGAAATCTAGCGTTGGTCAAGATAACTTTTTTATAGAAATTATTATTTTTACCAACAAGACCAAGGTGTTTTCTAGAGGCTCACGCAGCCAAAATGCAAACGATATCTTACACTATAGGAGTCAACATGCCGTTTCGCTCCTGCGGGCACGTAGGCCTACTTATATATTACCTATAAAGCTTGGGCTACGTGGCTTCTTTAAACTTAACTATCTTTTAGTTCCTGAAAGAAAACGGGTAGCTAAAAACCACCTGCCCATCTTAATAAAAGCACGACTGTCTCCCATTATAGCTATTCGGTTTTCAACTCCGACAGATTCCAGTCATGTAACTTGCTAGTGGTAAAAGCTGCCACTAGCTGATGAATCTCCCCTTCATTGTATTCGTTTTACCTGCACTTCATTTTCTTCATTTTAAGGACGAAATGGTAGCCTATGAAACTAACCCTAACGTAACACCACTCCAACGGATGATTTTCTCGCCGGTGCAAGCTATATTTATTATATTTAAAATAAATGAAATTTTGCATTTTTTATTTTATAATTTATTTCAAGTGGCATAAATTGTATTTAATAAACCGTAAAATTTATTACTCTCAATTATACAGTAGAGAATATTCCGTTTTATGTAAATTTCAAATCTGAAAGAGCTTAGCGTTAGTGATGGCTCGAAGAATATGAATAACTAATTTTAAAACGTATTTGTTAGATTGACCTCAAAATAACTTATATACAATACAGTGCCAAAGAACTGGCTAATTTTGGTCTTGTGGTTATAGTCACTTAGGCAAAAGCGTGCATAAAATAGTCAACCTATAATTAACGTTTTTGTTTTCATCGGCTTTTTGTATCGTTATGATGAGGCTTTTAACATGTATTATGTAATAATCGTTACGACGGTGTGCATAAACTTCTTAAGACGCTGGGGTTGTATTATAGATGCACCTGAAAATGAGTTTTTGACCTCAGTACAGACTGTCTATATTTAAGTAATTATGTCAGTTGAAAATAACCTGATTCCGAACTGTAATCATCTTCAACGCAACCCAATGGCTTAAGTTAAATTCTGTCAGTTCGGTGGCGTGCAGACAAAACTCCATTGTCTTCCAATGGCCTGGTTTTTTAGCCGCAGTATTTTCCAATCATACTATTAGTTAGACATTTGTCTAAAAAAAATGGGGTACCAAGCAGGTGGGCAACACTGAACGCCGATCGCATAACATTGAGCAAATATTTCCTTCTTGTTAAAGTAGATTACACTCCCGCCATCGCACTTGAAAAAGTCATCAAGCTGTTCCATAGAGTCTTGTGAAAAGCGTACGAAATAAACTCTATATAACGCCGCTAACTAGAAGCTACGTTGCAGCTGCAGAAATAAAGAAAAACGCTCCCAAGTTTTCATTTGTATAAGGCCGGAATTTCATAATATTTGCAAGATGCCTGGTTCTTACAGACGGTAATTTCATAGAGCTTTCAACACTTCAACAGGCTTAGAATCTGAATGGCGCCTCTCGTGTTTGCTTAATTAGAAACGATGAATAGCGGCGGATCAAATGAAATTCCTGCCAGGCGAGTATGTTTCAACATCTTTGGGTCTTCCACTTTCTCGTTCGTAGAATTAAGACCAACAGCCGCCCCTTACATTAACACTGGATGTATAATGGTGTTTACGGCATTGAGAAATTGTACAAATCTCTTTCAAATTTATTACTGACAATAAACGAGTTTTCAAATCCTCTGTAATTGCATTTAATGAACTTAGCTTGCTCGTAAATCTCTGCTATGTGAATTGAGCGATACGTCTGTTAAAAAAATTCGCTGCTACCGTTTGAAGTACAAACTACAAAAAATTGCCAAAGAAAATGCATAAATAAATGTTCATANAAAAAAATTCGCTGCTACCGTTTGAAGTACAAACTACAAAAAATTGCCAAAGAAAATGCATAAATAAATGTTCATATTGTTGTTATACTAATAATGCAATGATTCTGGAGAAAATTATTAAAATGTGCAATACTGGTAAGTAGTAGGTTTGGGACATAACCCGTTCACGTAGGATCCTGTCTCTCCTTAAATTATAAAAACATATTTAATTTAGGAAAAAAGTTTTAAATTTATTTTATTTTGTAGATTCCTCATATTTCTTATTGTGGCTGAGTTTCGGGATACCTCAGCCACATTGAGGTATCAGTCAGCCACGTTCAGGAGCACACACTTTTTTCACAAATTTTTGGAATTTTAGGAAATTTTGGGGGAAAAAATAAACAAAAAAAAANGGGGGGGGGGTGATGTTTGGGTGAAATAATTGATTTCTGAAGTAATTTTTGGGGTAAAACAAGTGTTTTTGAAGGAAAAGATGGCGGAATCCAAGATGTCGGCAGTGCCTCGGAGCCTCACCCACCAGCCCTAGCCCTCGGAACCCTCAAATGCATCTACCATTGTTTTCTAGATTGTTTTTCGGTGCGTGTTAATTGTTCACACACGAAACATGGAGGTGTGTCAAAATTGTCAAATATTGATAGGCGTAATCTAGCATGAAAATTATTTCTCTTGCACATTCCTGCTATTGGCAAAAGATTATCTGCTAGCGTGGGTATACTGCATTGCTATTTACGGTGTGCTGAAATTATTTTACAAAAAAAATCACCGGTTGCAGTGATACCACACGCAAGCTGTTAGTTTACTTCAATATTGGTTACGTGGGGAACTTGATTTTAGCGTAAAGATTTTTTTTGTAGTTATATCCTAAACACTTTAGCATAAAAAACCGTACGTTTCCTTTAATTCTTACAATTCTATCACATTTAATGTCGCCCTAAAAAACACTGAGTCAAAATCAAACACGCCAGAAAATTGGGATAAAATCACGTGTAATATGATCAACGGCGAAAATGACTACGCGCGTTGACAGAAGTGTCGAAGATATAAAGGACTGCGACGTGTACACCACAGGTAACTTAACAACATTTATATAAAACACGATAAAGTGCTCTTGAGTCAAAAGCAAACCTTCAAGTAAACGAGGAAATAATGCCGTGCTATCAGATCTGCAGCGAAAGATATTACTCGCTGTTATAGTAGATATTACAAAAATAACTGAACATTGAATACGCAGAGGACTGCGACGTCTACGGTACAGCCAACTCAACACGTTAAATTTTCCCGCAGGTAGCAAATCAACACGATTCCAAAGTACCTGAGAATACAGAGGTCGAACAAGTTTATATCGCGAACTCCAGCCGCACACGCCAGCAAAATGACGTCACTTGCAGGCAAGCTATTGAAACGCCGTTTTCACCAATCAGCGACACTTGTCAGACAGCATCCCAGCCAGTAGAGGGACGTTTGTAGGACGCGGTAATCAATCAGAAAATGGGCACGCCCACATCAAAGGAACCGCCACCGTTTTTCGTGGATTGGATTGGAGTGGATTGGAGATAGTTGGGCTCCTCATAACACTGAGATCTTGAGAGCCGATGATGGTGAAGTGAGGCGAGTATGGAGAAGCGCCGGAATGCAAGAGTGGGGGAAAACGGGAGATCCCTGAGGAAACCTGTCAACCAGCGGCATCGTCCGCAGGAAATCGAACCCGGTTCGCCTAGGTGGGAGGTTATTAGTCTGGCTACTACACCACCGCGTCCCCACACAGTTTCATTTCTGTGTAGTTATCTTCTCCGTGATACGCCTGTGGATAGGGAGGCAGAAGTCCATGAGCCCTCCCTTCAGTAAACCCATCGCCGCCACTGGCCGTCGCTGTTTGTTCAGGTAGTCGCAGGACTCTATATCCAGGCCGCGCGAAAACGAAAGCAAATAGGCCGGTTATTTTCAGATAAAGCAGCGATGTTAGCGCCGCTGACAACTGTTTGTTGATTCCAAGCATCATCCTTCGGGCCCTGCATGGTGCGAGCGGGGAAGCGGTAGGGGGGCGATGACAGGCCTATGACGCCTTTAAAATCCGTGCCAGCGGCATATCAGCTTTATTTTTTTCAGGTGATCTTCCTTTTTTCTAATATTTACTCTGCGTATTTATACCTCGGCCCCGTTCGACTGGTTCACATTGACGATCGATCGTCAAGAGTCTTCACTTCCTGTTATAATTCAGTAACACGCCAGTCGCTAGAAAAAAAACAGTTTGACGCGAACACTGGCGGGAACAATCATCCATAGCGGGAAAGTCTGACAACTTAATTATATTTTTTATGTACTCTGTCCACGTGTCAAATTGTCCTTTACTTATAAGCTTTGGTTTAACTGTATCTCTCCCCCCCCCCCTTTTTTTTGTGACGAACTCTACAAAAAAATTATACAACTGCAATTCCTGATATCAGAGATCTTCTGGTTATAAGTTACATCTGAGCTATAGAAACCAACAATAGAAGTGTAAAAATCGGAAATTTTTAAAATAATATTATTACAGAAATTACTTCCAATTTAATTCAGTTATTGGATCTCCGCTCATCCAACATAACCTGCAGATCTCTCAGCCAATGAAAAACTTTTAACACTCTAGTGGCTTACTGTCGTATGACCGAGTGGAACAGAAAAATGTGTACTGGCAGTGTCAGCGACCAATAAATAAATAAATAACCTCTACTCACGCTATCGACAAGATTTCAACGTAGAACATAATGCCATTTTAGAGAGCGGAATTGTATAAATCAAATGTGTTTGGTAAAGCTCACATTTTTTTGCAGGCGAACCATGGGATTTTACATACGGTATGTCGGAATTCCGACTAGCTCAATAAAATGTGTAAAAAATCTCTCGTACCGACTAAAGCAAATAATGATAATAAAACTGTTGACATGTACACACAGATTTATAACCCAACAAGTACAGTAACATTTCTGGGGAAAATTGTCTTTCCCAAATATGAAGAATTTATGTTGTTGAACATTGGGAAAGAGTTGTGTTATTTACGCTTTGAGAACTGCACTTCAGAGGATTTCGGGCGAAGCCATTCCTAAAATATTTATCTTAGATAGCAAAACTCGTATGTATATCTATTCTCTGTTCGGCTAGTGTGTAAAAGGTTCTGACAAGAACACTACAGCCAAGCAACACTATTTCACCTTACCATAAATATATATATATTTTGGTTATAACCACAACGAGAAGACTGGTGTAAATCATATCACAGAGGACCTTAGATTGGGGCAAAATCAAGANTTTTTGGTTATAACCACAACGAGAAGACTGGTGTAAATCATATCACAGAGGACCTTAGATTGGGGCAAAATCAAGACGGCTTCTCAGTGCCTGGGGACCAGCCAAAAATAAACGTTGTATAGTAGAGTAGAAAAGTCTGGTTTGTTGTGGATCAACAGGAAGTTCGTAAGTGCTAATACAGGGACCAACATACCTAGCGTTCTTGTAGTGGTGAATATACACTTATAACATGCCTTCAATACCAGTAGGTGTACGCATTATTCACAGTGTTAAAAATACGAAATATTATTTTCTGAATGCCTCACATTACCACCAAAATAATCTGTTGTTTTGTAACGTACAGTATAAAATGAATACATTAAAAAATGTCAACAATTATGAATTGTAGAAAACATAAAATTAATCCTATTTTATAAAGCCAACGAGTAATAACGTTTACTGATTTTTCAACAAGTTTTATAATTGAGTCCATCAAAGTAAGTGTATGTGCCCTTTTTAAGCAGAAACAAATATAAAATGCGCCATGTTATAAATTACATTCCCTGAAATATTCATAGGGATATTTTGAAAACGAGGCTGGTATGCATGTTTAAGATGAGATGTATATAGAAAGCTTCTGTTTATATTTTCACTACTTANTAGGGATATTTTGAAAACGAGGCTGGTATGCATGTTTAAGATGAGATGTATATAGAAAGCTTCTGTTTATATTTTCACTACTTAGGTAGTTCGTTGCTGATTTTTTTGTGTGTGAATTAGTTTTTTGGTGGATTGATATTAGAAGAAGGTAGGTTCACATTAAAATCGATTANATGTAGTTCGTTACTGATTTTTTTGTGTGTGAATTAGTTTTTTGGTGGATTGATATTAGAAGAAGGTAGGTTCACATTAAAATCAATTATCAATAATAAGGAAAATTATAAAAATACCACGAGAATTAAGAACAGGAAGAAATGAAATCCAAGAAACTGCGTAGAGAAGCTTATGCGTGTTCAAATGGGAAACAGTTGCAATCAAAGTATTTACCATTAGTGTGTAAATGTTGTCGAAATAAATTTTTTTAAAACGTTTTATTTGAAGAACAGACGGAGCTTCATAAACAGAAGACATCAGCCTACCAAAAAGTTTAGGAATTACATTTGGACGCGAGAGTGTTGGGCTAAGTTGTTCAAAGAAACAGGCACGGTAAAAATTTATCCTAGATTTGTTACAGTGTATATAAAATGAATGATAGTTATTCGAAGAATGTTGCATAAAAATGAATCATTTGAGAAAAGACGCAGCACACATACCATCAGACTAATAAACATAAAACTTGACGTCATGGAGTTAATGGGTCAACGACTCTATTATATTCCTCACGATGAAAGTAATTTTGCAAAATTCAAAACTACTCTAAAGTATTTTGAAAACACCCAGTTTACAGTAAACACATTATTTCACATTTTCAAAAAATTATCATACAACAAAAAATGGGCTTTCACTTCAAATAAAGTATAAAATACAGTCTAAATATTTTAATGCTTAGTTTTCATAAATAATAACCGCAAACCGAGAACAGACATTGCTGATTTTTTCTCTGAAAGCAAAAGGAAAGTAAAAGAAAATTCGAAAGAGGCTGGCAATGTCCCCTACAAACTTATTTTCTGGCAACTGTTGGGATCTGGCTGCTCATTTATTGATTCACTCTGGAGTACTATATGTCATCAAATAAAAAATAACGATATACACCATTCACCACACTAGAAATACAAATAGGCATTTTATTCGCATCCACTTAACTAAAAAAAATATATGACGAATCCATAATATATGAGCACAAAACTTTCCAAAAAATTGCCCAGTGACCTTTCTAATATCTTATACAATATAAGTCATTAGTTATTTGAAAGCAAATTGAAGAAATACTTAATTAACCTTGTTCCTTACTCTATACATGCATATATTAAAACGTGATAACATTTGTGTCATTCTATGTTTTTTGTATTTGTACTGTGGGTGTTCTTGGAAATGTTATGTTGTCGTGACATTGTTTGGAGTATGTATTTACTGTCTAAATTTACAAATTTGACAAATCCATTGTAATTTGATTCGCATCAGTTGGAGGATGGAAAAATAAATGAAACAACTNCATCAGTTGGAGGATGGAAAAATAAATGAAAAAACTGTGTCATTAATGTAGAGAGGTAATACGTTTTGATTTGTAAAATTATAAAGGAGATTTCCGGTATAGCCTACTCTCCCTACTAACGAATAGTTTGCAGTCATCGTTCGTGTGACTACGAAACTTTTAGAGATATGGAAATGTAATTAATACATAATTCCTCAAATCTCTGTGTAAAATTCGAGCCGCCTACAATTAATATTACAAAATATTCTCTGTCTTTGGCTTTTTTTTGTCAGTCAATTATAGAGTTTAAAAATCCATGCCGTAAGAACAGGAATATTTGAAAAAAGTTGGCTTCAAAACAGGTTAGTTAAGTGGCTTTAGTTACTTTGCGAAATTTCTTTTTTTTTTTCCTTTGTGAGATGTCTTTTCAACCGATGTCAGCGAAGGGATCTTCTAACTGGTTAGGAACAGTTGCCAGCGACGTGGGGGATCCTTTTAGCTGATTGACCTCCGGCGTGCGACACCAACTAAAAGACGTTCCACTGCTCTTTGTGACCTAAAAGCTAACAGTGTTGGGGTTTTCCCCCCTCTCTACCCGTCTCCACGACTTCAATCATCCACCGAAAATGATCTGCAACGAAAACCCAGAAATATTGTTAACGGCGGCGGGATTGGACGATGTAGCTGCCGGGCCCGGAAGATTAAGGAGATAACAGCAAGGTCTGATAAATTGCCCCACGGGCTTTGTTCATTGTAGCTTCTAGGGGAAACTCTGGTAAATAGTAAAAAAAAAAAAATTGTAATCTATCGGACTGCGTGACGAGAAGAAAGCGCGCGCACAAAGGACGCTTCTGTCTGACGATTGTTTACGTTATCTTTTTTTTTTTTTTTTTTTTTAAACTTTCTCCTTCTCCATTAAACTTTGCGGGCAACGAATGAAAACGCGCCGCAAGCCAAGATTCAATTCCGCACTCGTGATTTCTTACTGTGCGTGGTTGGACAATTTATGTATTCCTGAAACACAGAGTATTTAACCCTTTAATTCCCACATTAATTTATGATTTCTGGTTTCGTAAATTATAACTTTTTTTATGCGTGCTGTACTTAAGCTGGAAAAGAACCTGTTTCGTTATCACGACCAATAACCTGTAGTCATTGTGCTTGGTGGTCGGTATCCGTGATATGAACCAGTCTTGACGTAGCGCGTAAGCAAGGTTAGGAACCAGTATCCCAGAGGGAGGTACTGAGTCTCTGAGAGTACAGACCGGTCAAATATAAGCTTCCTCTGCAACATGTCGACGATTGTCTACGATGGTCATGAAACGGTTTAGAACATAAGAGGTGGAACAGCCGCTTATTCCGTGAAAGCCAACTGCACAATATAGTAAAATAGCTTCACTTTCCACCATCATGTCGGAACTCCATTCGCCAATCAGCGCCTGGTCACTTTCTTTCCATCTGGTAGCTCAGCCAATAGGGAATCTTTCGCAGCACGCAGTAACCAATCACACACATGACCCGCTCCCACAGCTTCGTGCAGCTTATCAGAGAATGGGTGCACCCACGTCAAAAAGAACCTCCGTGCGGTTTTCGTCTCTGTGTACTTATCTACTCTATGCCTGAACTCGGTGGTCGTTAAGGATTTATGTGGTTGTGTTATACAGGGCAGGGGCGATGTTTTGGATGCGCACGGTGTTAAGTGAATCAAAGCAACTGTGGATAAGAAACATAACAGGTAACCACAAGAAACTTAATTCAGTTTTTATCGTAAGGTTGCTTATGACTTGTATCTGCACTGAAGAAAAGTCACAACAGCGACAAGAGGAAAGTTCTGTAATCTGGTTTCACAGCTGCAGCAACCAAACTTCAGCACAAATATCGGAATGTTCTGTTAGTTTATTACACTTTCTATTTGTTGTGGGAAATATCAAAATATTGCTAAAAATTTTCTGTAGACGTGACTATCTGTTCCGTAGTACGGGACGTGAGTTCTGTTGTAGGAACTCAGACAGAAACATAACGTACAGTTTTGTTGCTATTACTATCTACGTTAATGATATTTATAAGATATAAAAAAAGCCAATCTGATTGTTGTCCTTGAATTAAGAGTCAAAATGGGTTATGGAGGCATAAATGGTTCCTCCCACAGTAGTATTTCTTGGCGTGAAAGAACTCAATGTTGCCCCCACGTTTAAAGATAGGACAGCAATTGTTGTTAATTACAGTACATCAGAAACCGTCAATTATGAAAAAAAAAAAATAATGATATGTGTGGTAAATCCACAGAAAAGCATGTTTAAATGCTTCACTTATCTATGAAATTGAGACGCCCGGCCGTCTCATGTCTGGCACCGACGATTTTTCTTGCATCGAAAACTACGTTGTTTATCCGCCTACACCAGTAAATACTTAAAAGACTCCATCTCTATCTTGAATGATAATTTTCATCGCCGTTCGGCTGTGCTGACTGACAGGGGAGAAAACGTGGATCGCCCGGCGTAGCTGTTGTCCGACGATGGTTGACTTCGAGGTCCGATGGTGACCGATGCATGAACACCGACCACGAGTACAGCAGCATGACCACGCGGTCCCTTTGTAGAATGAAGACTAACCTTAGCTCCGGTGATGTGGGGTGCTGCTTGCGTTGTGACGTCACTGCTTCCTTATTGGCTCCGTCGGTGGGCCAATCCTCGATGCTTGAAGATGACGTGACGGGTCCGGAAATTTTGGACCGGAAATGTGACGGTGTCACACCTACCACCGGGTGTAAGCTGCCTAGAATTCCTCGCCATATTTGCTGTTAGCTTCTACGTAGGAAGTGCCTATGTGGACTTGGCATACCTGGGTGNGTGCCTGGGGGACATTAACTCTGACCATATCAGCCGCCATGTCTTCCACAGTGGCGGTACCTGAGTCGTCGTTAATATATATATATATATATAATTTTTTTTTTGTCACACTACGGAGGGTCCATATTTCGTTTCGAAATAACAAACCAGCTAAAGAAGTAGAGACGGTGTTGCTGTTTGCATGTGTCTGCAAGAAACCGTCAATTGTAGACGTTGATGTTTATTAATTTGCATATCTGGAGCAATATATACCCCTAGAGATTTGCCTTCCACACGTGAGGTAGGGGTTTATAAACCCTGGCTGGGGCCGAAGACGAAAGGAATCGGCGCCCAATCAGTGGTCATGAACACGATAAAATATAAGTATGCCATAGACCCCTCGGGTATTTTAAAAGATGATAGTTTTATCTTAAACGAAACCACACTGGAGTGAAATTTTATGCGAGTTTTGAAAGTCACATTGAAGAGAGAACTTTCTGCTCACTGTTGTAGCGAAATAGTTTTGGAATTTTAAATGAAAGCTAATATTTTGAACGGAAACTTTATGGGGGTTAAGATGGTCACGTTATGATAATATGCTCCATATAAAAAAATAATGTACTTCAAAAATCTTCTATTTATGCTTAAAGTAGAGCGGATATTTTGCCATTGTACAATGTTTTAGTGAAATTTTATAATGTGTTCTGTAATCATAAGAATACGAGAGTATATATATGTATATATAACGTTACGTTAGTATGCACATATGTTCCTTGGCAGGTTGAATATTCATTTCATGACCGACATAACATCCTACCTTAAAGTTTGCCAATTAATGTTTTTGAGTAGTAGTTCTCTCAGTGAAAAGAACAGGAGAATAAATCTGGTGAAGGTTGTTGTAAATGAGAATTGCCGGCAGTCTGAGGTGCAGGCATTTACATAGTATGTGATTATCGGTAGAATTAGCGCTGTTCGCCAAGGAGGCGAATGAGTGAGTTTTCTTGGGGTCACAATATGGGAAACAGAAACATCGTTTCGGGTGAAAAGTACTGATTAACTAGGATTGGAACATTTCACATATTTGGTGACTTAAAGGCTAGAATCAACATTCCTTTGTACAATGGAGACCCAGATGTTTTTCCATTGGCTGTTGCCACAATGATTAGACTTTGTTTTAACGAGATCAAGATCACGGGAGTCCTTTTTTGTTTCCATGCAGGTTCGCTGAATATCAGAGTCATCACGGACGCGTCTAATAAGCTGTTAATCAGCAGAAAAAGAAGTATAGTTTATACATATATTAATGAATTCGCGAATTTTTCCCATCAGATCAGTTTATATCGTGGAGAGCAGGATGTAATTACCAAACTGCGGCGTACCAGAAATTATCTACAGCACGGCACATAGATGTTCAGTACTGAAACAACCTTATTCTAAATGTGTAAGGCAAAGGCCACAATGTCTTCTCACAAAGTCGCCTTACGAATATCAAGATCAAAGTTACAGATGTGCGGTACTTAGGGTATTGGAGTAAATAATGCGTGGTAGTCTTTCCGAGGAAATCAGCTGCCCTGAAGACAAAAAAGAAATGTCAAAGGCTGCAATGGTGCTTTTCCTTCGCTAAAACTTGGAGTAGTCTAAATGTCTTAATGTTATTCATTTTTCAGCACGTTATCAACGAAAGTGTTATTCGTTTTTTCTTGATACCTAGAGTGTAAACACTCTTAGAAAATTGTTTACGAGTTAAATATTTGTCATTAAGCTGTGAACTCATATCAATACGAGCCATACTGTACCGGGAGAATGAGAAAAAAACCCAGCCCCAGTTTTGTGGCACAAGTGTTGAATGGTAGCTTTTCCTGTGAAATTAACCGAACTTCGTTTGACACAAAGTAAATTATTTCTGAGAAAGTTATAATCACTAAAACAAAAACACGTTCTAATAGTAAGGATACAAAAATCAAGCAAATTCACTTTCGGGAGCAGTCGGTTCGTGTTACGTACCGGTGCTAATGAATCTTAGCCAAAATATATCTTACTCACTAATCAAGAGCCAATAATCATCAACTGACTCTAGAACATCTGATAATACAAATTAAAGNCTTACTCACTAATCAAGAGCCAATAATCATCAACTGACTCTAGAACATCTGATAATACAAATTAAAGCGAAGCAACGACTCGCAACACTGAGATACAGAAAAGTACATTACTTTGAGCATACTTAGAGTTTATTTGTTTAATTGGCTCTCACCTTGGCTGACAATATAACAGAACATTAATGTCATCAAAAGTAATGCAGCCAAATGAAAAGGCACAATAGAATGCAAAAAGTGCATTAACTGTTCAAACAAAAAGAAAGTNTCAAAAGTAATGCAGCCAAATGAAAAGGCACAATAGAATGCAAAAAGTGCATTAACTGTTCAAACAAAAAGAAAGTTCTTTTTGGAAACAATTAATATAAAAAATTACGTATCGAACCGGAAAATAATCATGATCGTAAAAAAACATGTTTTAAATTTCATGTAAAATAATATAATATACAAATGGTAGCTTTAGGTTATTCATGTCATGAAACTAGTTACAGTTAATATATAAACAATTAAATACGCTTTCATAAACGTTTTACTGTATGAATTAAAAGACATTTAGACAATTACAAATTCAGTTCACGCCGTGACCATGCATACTGAGGTCACATTCACGACCTTCCTAAAGCCTGTAGCTACAATCCTTGGTTCCAAACAGGATTCATTTATNTGCATACTGAGGTCACATTCACGACCTTCCTAAAGCCTGTAGCTACAATCCTTGGTTCCAAACAGGATTCATTTATTTCAAATATGGGAAACATCGCAAATTTATTTTAGAACTATCTAGATATCAAACACGCGTTCTTTTCGGTTATTGGTGTATAGATGTTTTCTAGACGACTCTTAGTCGAATACAAATATAAAAAAAGGACCCCTCACTAGGTTTCTAACCAATAAAAAAAACCGACGCCCATTGTACGGAGATATGTGAAGTTTATACTAGATATCAGTGGACTTAAATTTTTCTGCTATTACTCATTTATATTTAAAGAAACATTTTAGGGGTTTTGTAGATAAAATCCCGTACTATTTTCTGTTACAGTTCGATACGTGAGCGACTTATTAAAGAGCAGGCCAAATTCATTTCCGCTCATCCAACACTCACTATAGAACTGTAAGTCAGTGTTAAGCATTCAGCATTCCAGTGGCTACACTTCGTGTGGTCGAGTCGAAGAGGACTGTGGGTTCTGATTGTCACACCACCAAATGAACGGAGATGACATTTCCTTGAGATTAATCACGGCTGTGAAACAAAGCGTTGTGCTACGTTGTAACGTGAAATAGCAAGGTCTCCACTCAAATGAAAATACCAATAACTATCACGAGTTTGACCGCTTGACTAAATTCTATAGTTCTGCGCCCCCTCCTGGCGCTGTCATTTGTTCATTGGCTGGTTGGTGGCTCCACGATGATCACTTTGTCCTGGTCTCTTCCTGCGTGTGTATTGTCGTGAAAAGTCCTGCATGAAATGTCAGGAATCGAGTTGCCCAATCACAAGAGGCACAGGGGAAAAGTAAAAATGTTTAAAAAACCATCCTAACACCGCTTAAACTCGCAAAATTCCCTGCACTCTTCTCGTATGTAAAATATCGTGATGCAAAGTAGGATTTTCCCTAGGAAATAGTTTTTTTTTTTCGAGATACAGTTTATTATCCTCGCTTATGCTATTGGGGTTAAACATTAGCGTTCGCGAAGAAGCCTCAGTATTCCCGCGGGCTAATCAAATATAAAACCATTTCATCCATACGACTGCCAGTAACGACAGTAAAGATGACAACTGTATGACACGAAGTTGGAACTTATTAAGATAGTTGACCATAATTCACTTTTAATATTCAGAAATAGAGACACTGCAGAATGCCAACTGCTTCCTGCATTCCGATGTACTTTATTCACGGCTTAATCCTTTTATTCGTTGCAGGCTGTTGTACAAGCGCGAGCGTTAGCTCGCATCCTACTGGTACCCTAACAATTGTCGTGTGGTATTAGTTGGCCTAGGGTTACTCTTTGGAATAGAACACCCAGTCATAAAAGTAGCGAGTTTCGGAAAATATGCCGGCAGAAAGCAATCATCTGCTATCTTTATTTTCTAGCTAGAAAAAAAAAACAAACCATTTCCCGCGCGGTGTTCACACCAGCTGAATAGCATCCTTCGGTTGCAGTCCCGCTGGTCGTGGATGCTGAAGGCGTCTCCTCCTGAATAAAACGTGCGCCCGCAGCCAACTGTAAAAATAAAAACTTCCCTACCGCTACGTACCACGGCCTCCCGCTCCGGGGAGATGCGAGCTGGTAATAAAGACATACCGCGCCGCGCGAGTCGTATTGCCGGTCAAAACGATCTCGTAAACCGATATGAAATACAAGTTTCTCTTCCCTCACCTCTGCTACCCCTCGTCTTTTTTTTTTTTTTTACTGCACGCCCTGTTTTTTTTTTTACTGCCGAATAAACTCCGTTCCATTTCCGATCCCGCCCATAGTGACGTCAACATTTATGTTTATTTATACATTCGCCGTTCCCCCTTTTTTTATTCCTTTCTTTTAATTCCCCGCCTCGAAAATGTACTGGACCATTCTGGAAATATTAATTACGTCAAACGGCGTGTTGCGCAGCCTGCAAGTCGTTTTATGGCGAGTGAAAATTCCCGTCGACCGGTTTCCGGAAACGGAAATAAAAGCGCTTTGGAGAAGTGAGAACGTAATGGTT